>BGPR01046674.1:0-11982 GCA_013235015.1 Araneus ventricosus
TTTCTTCATACGTTATTATTTGTTATATTGGTACTTCAAATTTTGTTAACAATTACTAAAGTCAATGAAAGGTTTTAATGAATATTTTGAAACAATTAAATTAACTATTTAATTATTCATTAATTTAAAGCGTGAAAATAAATCAATAGCTGGTCCCGATATAAATTGTTAAATCGTCTACTTTTAAAATTTTCTTTTAGCATTCTTCCTTCTGGAAACAGTTCTTCGTATTATTTTTGATCAACAAGAATATTGTTACGAATTCAGTTTAAAATTAATTTTGAAAAAAATATTAAAATAAGAGAAACAAATTTATGGAAATGAAAGACATCGCGGAAAAACGCCTTGCTTAATTTTTAATTAAGTGAAATTTTAAGCATCTTTTAGGCTTTGAAAAGTTGAAGGTGACCTTTCTCTTTTCTTAAATAAAAAGTTTGATAGAAATCAGTCCAGTGGTTTAGGAGGAGATGTGGAACACACATACATAGCCACAGAGACTTTTATTTAAATTAATATAATTATTAGATAATTATAAGATAAAGATTACTGGCATATAGTATGAGTCATGAAAAAGGTTTTAGTGAAGTTTTGTAACAATTAATTTTTAACTTTAATTAAGTAAATAGTTAATTTTAATTAATCAAATAATTTTAATAGTTAATTTGATAATAGGTTTTTTGACAGAATACTTTAATTTGATATTTAACTAAACATGGCGGGACCATGATTTGTTTTATAAAATCAATATAAAGTAGCCAAAAACGATAGATATTTAAATAAGAGTTCCCTTTGATATTGAAAAATATCTCCTTAACTTTAAAATTGTTCGGGATTTTCTGCCTGAATATTTGGTTTTAACCGTCGATGGAGATTTAAATTTACTGTTCAAATTGGCTGCATTCATATCCTATGCTTTAAAAACACGTATTAAATTTGCCACACACAATGTTTAATAATTTTATTTTCTTATATGTTAAGAATTTAGTGGCTATCATTTCTGTAACCAGGGAGTTCTCTAAATGAGCCCATTTTAGTAGTATTTAAGTGTTTCCATGTCAAGTGATTTTACCATATGACAAAGTAATGTTCGCACAATTATATTGTAACATAGATTAAATAAATTAATTTTTAAATCTAGAGTCTTTCTTCATTCGTGCCAAGAGTCAATTTCTTGTTACTGTTTCAGATAGGCTGGCTTAATGTTATCTAGGAGATATTTGCACTGCTGAGATGTTTATTTTTTTATGACTCCTACCTGTTGAATGATTATGTGTTGAGATATAAAAAAATTGACCAATGTACTGACCGATAAATCTATCATAACATTTTTGGAATGAAAAATGGAATGAAAAAACCTTGATATAGCAAAAAATTAAATGACATGAAAACAGAATCACAGCTTAAATATTGCAATGCGTAGAAAAAATAAAGTCATTGGCTTTGTCTGTATTGATCAATATGTAATATTTCATGACTTTTGTAACATTAACGTAAAGGAATCTACCTTTGCCTTCAAGCTTGCCGAAAAGGGATTTTTTTTATTACTTTTTTGCCATTTTTGTTGATCACTGAATTTTTAAAGTGGAAAAGTAAGTCAATTAGAATAAAAACGAAAATACAATCTTTTGAAATAATTTCAGGGGGGGCTGCAGCTCTGCAGCTCTTATGGACGAGCCGCCACTGTGGAGAACTGAAATTCAAGAACGAAATAATTTTAATAATCAGAAACTTTCGTATGTTCACTTTTTTTTGAGAAGCTTGCGTGCATTAAACCTTTTTATATATATGCAATAATCTCACTTAATTTTACTTTAAATTCTAATATTATATATTTTAAAATCTTAGTACAATATTAATGTATTCCAAAATTTCTTTTCCCGCGCTGGAGGTATATTAAATCTCTCGTTTTGGCATATTTATTACTAAAAGAATATTTTAAACGCTTTCACGTGCCCACCGAAAATCATGACGCGTCTCCTTTGCGACAGACTTTTTCCCTAAAGCGCTTACGTAATTTATTAAAAATAGCCAATATTCTCTTCATTTGATCACGTGTTATATTGTTATTCCCTTATCTGAGAGAATTGGGTATTTTCTGTACACTTTTACTTAAAACTTCAACTAAGATGTTGGTATGTCCGCCACTCTCCAAAATACTTTTATAATAAAGCAAATTGGTTAACAACTCGGCTGTTTTATGACTGCAACAACGAAAACATTTTATATATACATTTGAAAATTATTCAGCAAGTAGATCTTAAAGAGAAATGTGCCGTTTCAATCTGAAAATTCATGCATATACTAGTTAAATCACAGTAGACGGCTGCTTTTAAATTCTGGAAGAATCCATTTTCGAATTACCGCCTTTAACAATCAAATTGTCCCCCTGTGGAGTGTGGGCCCACGTTGGGAAACACTGGATTAGATTGTCAGCGGCCAGGTAATTTTGTCATCGAGAGTTGTTGGAATTATATTTCTGTGTATACAGTGTTTTCAAATCGTATGTTCATCAATTTAATGAGTATTTCTCCAATATTTGAATTGCTCCATTAGCGGCGAGCAGCATCAGAAGCATATATTGTCGTGTTTTACCATACATGAAGAAAGAAAAGAAAGTGGTATTCCAGTATATTTTTGTATAATATGAATTCCTCATTCAAACCATCTTGTAGAAATGAAGGCTGTAACTTTATTTCTTGCACTCTCTAAAGGCATTAAATGCCACTTCAAAATGTAAAAAAATTGGTCATTACTTATAAGTAGAACAAAAGTTATTTTGAGAATAATAGCTTGAATTTCAAAATTGATTTGCACAAGGGTGCGATTAAAGCATATAAAAAATTCTGTTCCAAAATCTAGAAATTTAAGAGCCACCGTTAAACCAAAAATTTATTTTAAGATTATGCGAATATCACTTCAGAAAAGAATAAATCGGAAACTTTAATTCAAGAGAGACAGAAAACAATAGTTTTGTCTCTTTGCAGCACTTAAATATGCTTTTTACAATATTCTAATACTTAAAATAAATGGAATAGAGTTATGGAATTTTAGAGAAAAGGAAGAAATGTATGCTATTATTTGCATCATATAAAGAAGAGTTGTCGTGGCTTATTTCCGATTTTTCACTAGCTATGACAAACGCAATCAGTCACTTAAAAAAAATATTGTCGAAAGTCAAGTTTCTCGAGTTCTTTAGTCATATCCATGTACCATTTTTTCTTTCGAGACATTTTTCTTTTCAGGTAATTTATTTTTTGGACTTCCAAATCTATTCTGTTGGTCGCAGAAAATAAAATGAACATGCCAGATTTGAAAAATCGATCCTGCAAGTTTCGATCTATATCACCGGCAACATAATAAAGCTGAAAAAAAAAGGGAACTTTCTTCCATGTAAAAATAAATTAGATTTTTAGAAAGAAATACCAAATGCTCCTAAAGAAAAGGAAATGCTAAATTTTATATGCTGACCATGCACGTTAAAATCGTGATTATTATCGTAAATACTACACAATTTTGTTCTCTTGATAGATCCCAAATGAAAGGTTTTTTTAACCTTTTCTTTTCATTTGATTGCTGTAGTTCGCACTGAAAAATTCACAGAAATTATACGTTAACAGTAATTATGAAGCAAATAACCGGGTATGAATTATCACGCAAGGATCTGAAAACTGCGTTTTGCTTGTAAAAGTAAAGAGAGAATTTAAAAGATCATATGGTTAAGCATTCTTCGCACGTTTTTCTGCAAGTTCCGGAACTGTTATAGCTGTGTTAATGATACCAAATTAAAAGAACGATAAATTATAGTTATTTTAAAAGCTTTTTTTCAAATTTATAAATATTTAGGATTTTTCTGTAACTTTCAGATATTTAAGTATGAGAAGAAGTTCAAGAACTCTTTTTTAAAAAAATTAATATTTCTCATACGATTTTATTTAGTGCAAAATTACTGTCTAAGTCGTCGAGACACTTTCAAGAGCGATTGTATCAGTTTCTCATAAAAGTATTATTATTGACTTAAAAAACTTTAACACCAGAGACGTAGTCACCTTTCTAGTACATCTATTTTCTATTGTTACAGAATGTTTTTATTATATTATCTTCAAAGACATTATACCATCTTCGAAAGTTAATCCTACACTACACGAATTTGATTTTTCAAAAAAAATTGTGTACATGTATATGTACCCTTTGCAAGAAAATGTTAATGAATTTCGAATTTAATTTTTAATAAAGATTTCTTCAATGTTGGCTGATTTTTTAAAGACAAATTGTAGTAAATAATTCTATTAATTAATCATTTATTATTGGAAATTAATTAAAAAAAGGACGTTCTATGTATGAACCACTGCATTGTTGGATTAACACTTAATTAACTGATATTTTGCATCTTAACTCAAAACGTTTTTCGAAATATTTTTTCAATTATCTATGTAAATAAGCTAATGGTTATTATTCATTTATCGCTTCCATTAAAAAATTTTGATAATCGGCTTTTATTAATAATTCAAAATCTTGTTATCCTGTGTTTAAATATTGAATCCGAAGTTATTTGTCTCAGAATTTTCTGAAAATGTTGGTATTTTTTGGATATTAACTGAATTTTAAATAAAAGGGCATAACGATTAAGCCGTTCCTTTTTCTGATTTTCTGTCAAAGGATGATTGATTGGCTCGGCAGGTGAGCCAATCAGGAATGCTCTGCAATTTCGAAAACACTCTTTGATCACCATGCCTGACTAGCATGGAGATCAATGTGTTTCAGATACACTCTGACAATAACAAGAAAAATGGCAAAAATTTAATTGGGGTGCATTAGTTTCTACGAATAAAGTATTGTCATATTATTTTTATGAAAATATTGAATGGATGTGCTAAATGCAAACTGCTTTCATTTAAGCAATGCGAATAAAAATATTGAAATAATAAATGAATGTTTTTTTTTCTAAGCTTACAAAATTTTCTTCTGCAAAAGTTATCAAACTTTATTTTTTTTATGCATGAAAAAAAACAAAACAAAATTTATGTGGAGGTTGCGTTTAAAAAGTCAAGTTATATTTAAAAACCAAGTTCAAGACAAGATGTGCGTTACATAAACAGGCAGATCTGGTATGATTGAAACTAGCCAACGGCTAAATGACCCAGTAAATGTATTGTTATTTTTGCCTTATCAGGAAATGCTTGTAATTAATGTATCTATTAGCGACATTTTGCAATCGCCTTATTATCGGTTCAGAGGAAAATTCCTGGGAAATCTGCTTCATTGTAAAAAAAGTACTAGAGAATTCAGCTTGTGTTACTGCATAGTAGATCTCTAAAGATGTTTAATTCTTTTCGGAGAAGACCTTTCATCTGAGGAATTCCTCACTGTCATGTTGACGAACATTAGTAGCAACGGCGGCTCGTCCATAAGAGCTGCAGAGCTGCAGTCCCCCTGAAATTATTTTAAAAGATTGTATTTTCATTTTTATTCTAATTGGCTTATTTTTCCACTTTGAGAATTCAGTGTTCAACGAAAATGGCAAAAAGTAATAAAAAATGTAAAAAGTAGATGGAAAATCAATCAAGAATTAAGAGAGAGACAGACCAGAGCTGCATTAAGTTTTGCCCCTCCTACGGATACGATATTAACGCAAAGAGCAACGTGAAGCGGGAGAAAAGCAACCCTTTCTCCGCTTGAAATTGCATTCATTTGAACTGCATTTTTTTCAGCTCTCATTTGGCGCGACTTCCTCATTTGGCTTCTTTTTCGCCAATAATTTTTGTTGAAATTTTAGTTATAGCCAAAAAACATAAAATTTTTGGTCTCCACTTTTTCTTTGGTTATAAACTCAAAAGCTTTAAATTTTTAATATATTATCATTATATGCCAAAATAATCAGCACAAAATTTCCTACAACTTATGTCTATACAACTTTTGCACCACTACTTGTTTCTGAGCTGACGAGCAGCCACTGATTAGTAATAAAATGTCAATCAATGTTTGGATAAATTGTTTACTACCCTTTTTCTCGCATCCACTTGCAAAGTGCTAAAGGGTGCTCAATTCCAGTGTTGCAGTAAGTTAAGTGAGATTTCTGCTGGACAAGTTCATCACATAGAACGGCTTCTAGATAGTCTGAAAAATCAAAAGCAGGTTTCTGACCTCTATTTAAAATTGAGGAAAAGTTAGCGACCTTAATATGTGATAGCACCAACTCTTTGGCTAAACTTTTTGTAAGCAACTAATATTTTCTCAAGTTCAACCGCAAGGTTGTCGACTATCATTAGAAAAGCACTGATTTGAAAGTTGTCACTCCTGCTTAAACGAGTTTCATACCGCGTCCCGCTAGGTTAAGATTTCCGCGAATCGAACGTTTCTCATCGCACCATTTTTTTTTCCTTTTCAGATATATTGAAAGTCTTTTCCTGATATATGTCAAAATGTTCTATTAGGGACTTTGCTGCTGATTGGTGCCATTGCTGGTGTACGTAGAGTGCTCTTCAGAACACTACCAAGCAAGAAGCATAATTAGTTCCATTTAATATTAGTTTATTTTCATGATCTGAGTAGACACATCGGCAACACAAGTACGTCAACTATACAACAGGAATACTATACACAATACACAGTTAAAACCACAGTTAACACGATACACGCAACATCACGGTTACAATTACAGTTATCATGACAATTAGAAAACTTCTGAAATTTCTGTTTCTTCATTTTGGTCATACTTGTTCACTTGGTGACTGAGCAGTATGCTCTTCTAAACTGTGCCATGAACACGGTTTCGAGTCATCTAAGTTTGATGAATAAGTCTCTAGACTTTGATCGAGTTCCTGATTTTTGGATCTCGTCACTTTCGAGATATTTTAGAGCATCTATGATGGCAACTCAGTCTTCTTTCAGTGCCCAACAAGCAAAATATCTTGCCGATTATTATGCAGTGGAGAGGCGTTTTGTTGATTTTCTGGAAAACAATGCAAGATTATTAAATTTTTGCATCTGAAAGGGGGAGAAGACAAAGTACTCAGTAAATATTTCCTTTCTTAGGGTTTAAAAATTAAAAGTGGTTCGAAATATCCTCTCTACGGTGTAGCAATTTGAAGAAATAAGATAAATTTCGCACAGATGATAGTTTTGAATTTTAATCTGAATGCAAGTCTAGAATTTTCTTTCATTGTCTGGAAAGACTATTAGCATGATTACTTTAGGAGCTCTGAGTCAAATAATTATTTATTTAAGAACTTTTGTCACTTGTAACTTAATTAATTTAAAAATGTTTTCTTAATATTTAATACTTCCTTCACGTGAAACAAGCTATTCATTTTTGGTGAGAATGATTTTTCTCTTTCATACCTAATTGTCTTCTGTAACTAACAAAAATTCATGGTTTTGCACGTATCTAAAATATCTGAGTATGGAAGGGATTCTTAAGTATCGGGATGTGTTACTTGAGTATAGGGATGTATTACTTGAATATAGGGATGTGTTACTTGAGCTCACATAAGTATTTAGAACATAGAGTATGCTAAAATGTCCCGACATTTTAAAGCAGAAAACATAATGAAACGAGTGGCATGCAAAAGCATTTCTTTTCAAGTCTTAGTCGATTTCATTCATCAAGGTGAATCCAAATTTATGTTGTTCAACAATATTAAAAAACTGAATCACAATTTTTCTTTTGTCAGCAATTTTGATTATAGATTTCTGATTATTACTAATATAATAGCCCAGATCCTCCGGTAACGCTCTGACGTCACCAACAATAAAACTCGCGCCATAGCACTGCGAGACGTTAAACGGCATTATTTCATTGTTAGAGAACCTAAATTTCAGTAATTTTAAATTTGAAAGAGTAATTGTCGTTCTAATTTCAAATTTAATAGCTCTAAAATAGTGAAATAAAATTTGCTATCGATTGATATAAAATTTATCTCGCTATGATCAATAGTTCCCGAGAAATTTTAAATTATATTAATCCTATATTTCAAATTAATTTCCGTTTTTTAATAGAAAGTAGTAAATTACGTCAGTGGTATATCATGCGCGAGATATAGTTTGGACGCCAAATTGTATCTGAATGCAATCGTGACGATGTTGTTTTCTTGCCAAGAATTAAATTAGTTACCAGTGACGTGAATCTACCATTCGTTCTCAACCGCCGCCAGTTCCCGTTAATTCCAGCTTACACGATGACTATCAACAAATTGCAGGGGCAATCTTTCGATCATGTTGGAATTTACCTCGATGAGCCTGTCTTTTAACATGGACAGGTCTATGTTGCCCTTTCAAGGTCTAGAATTTCCAATCACGTTAAAATTTACACAAAGACATCTGAAGTACAAGGAAAATTATTAAACAACGAAAAATACTTCCCACGAAATGTTGTTTACCAAGAGGTTTTTGAATAAAGAAATATTTAAATAATATGCAAATAAAAAACAATATTTCCTGTCGTAAAGCCTATGTTTATTTTATTTGTTTCCGTTAAGGTATCCGACTGGTTTAAAATCGTCGTTTTTGATGAAATTATCAAAAAAATTTTATGACTTAATTTTGTAGCTTGTTTAATCAGCTTTCTAAAACTGTCTCACTTTTTACTCTACGTGAATTACAAATGGAGTTACAGCTGTTTTATTACCGAACTGTAAGCATTATTTTAAGTTGCATGAAAACTTTAAATACATTTTCTGAGAAATGATATTTTTGAGGAAAACTGTCGACCGTAACAATGATTTCTCAAAACGTTATGCAAGTATTGATATGAAATTTTCTGAGATTGTTTTCTGTAATATGCTTGATGTTTTCCTCTAAAAACTAAGGTCAATTTTAAAATCAAGTAATATTTTTAAGTGTTTAAATATAAACGAAAAGCATTTTTTATGAAAAATTACCACTTTAGTAACTATGTTCAGCTACATTTCAAAACTATTTTGAAGTACAAGAAAGATTTTAGAGCATTACACAGATAACTGTCATAAAAATGTACTCCTACAAGGATTTAAGTATATTTTGAATATGATTTTGTCTATGGCTGTTAGCGTAAGGCAAATATTTTAGTCATTTTTCTTCAAATTTCTCAGTTTAAAAAAAAAATATTATTTTGAAAGCTAAATTTCACAATATTTTGATAGTTTCAAAATATATGCAGTTGAAAAATAACATTAAAAAATATATATAAGTTATTATTCAAAAAAATGTCTCCGAAAGGAGTCGGATATCTTAAACATTTCTCTCGCATATATATCTATTTAAATACGTCAAATTTGGCGGGAAATCTCTCGAATGAAGAGGCAATTTGCACCCGTCATACCATGACGGGTTATGTTTCTAGTTTATGTAATAATTTTGTAACTCTCCCACAAAATACAGTGCTAGGTTTCTCTTTTTACACTCTTTCTTTGCTAATGTGACGATATTACAAGTAGGCTGATCAGTAATATTACATTATCATATAACTATTAATTCCAACTACTTCTACTCAATAGCAGAAGGCCAATTAGGACTACGAGCAAATTTTATTTATTGATGCCGATTTTCATCGGAAAGAAGCTTTTTTTGTTTTATTTACAGACTCTTAGCTGTGTAATATTCGAATGCCACTTTTATACTATATCCAACTTTATTTATAGTAAATATTATTTAAATTTAATAGAATAAAAATGTTTTATGACTTTCATGTATAAGAATTACTCTGCCAAGTACCAAGAACAGTATACCGTTCAATAGGGTTTTCGTCGTAATAGAGAACTTTGTGGGAATGGTATCTCTGCTTTCAAATCAAGAAATATCAAATTTAGAGCTTGCTAATCTGAATTCGGTTAATGCAGATTAGAATTTTTGTAAGTTATTTAATCTAGATAGATTCTTTGAGTAAGACTAATAAAAACCAAATTATAGACTATTCCGCAAGAAATAAGAATAGTAGTTTTCATTGTTTCTGTGTCAAAAAGCAACTAGTAATTAGTCAAGAGCTAGAATAAAGAAAAATGTCTCCGCTTTAAGCAATATAGAGATACATATTTAGGAAGAATGCATGAATTTAAAGACTTTGATTAGATCAGTTTTGTGTTAAGGAAACATTTCCAAGAGAATAAAATGTTGAATTATTAAGCGTTGTATATATTTTTTCTATAAAAGACAAATTGTTGCATTTCAATAAGTCTGCTATTTTACTGAATATTGAAAAATTTTTGTAGAGCATACAATGTTGTGATGCATAAGAATATAATCAAGGCTTTTGTACAAAGGAAAACGAAAGCAAGTATTCTTCCTGCACAGGCACAAACGGCAAACTACTAATAGATAATAGTATTTTTTTTTGCGTAGTGAAATTTCTTATCGTGGCTATTGCACTTCCGATTAGCAGAATTTCGAAATATGGACGCTGAATTACTGAACATGCCGTTTTGTTTTCTAGACTGACTGATTAAGCCTTAAATATAGAGGAGATTTTAAGTAAACGACTTATTTCTCTTAACATTTTGGAAATGGTATAAGACACGACAAGTTGCATTTCAGCAAAAGATGCATTTCAAATAACCTGTATGTTGCTTCTCCTCGACTCTTTCTGCTCCTCCTAAAATCCCTGAAATGAGTGAAATACTTAAAACAACATCAAAACACTGTTAAGAAATCAAAAGTATCTAAAATAGTTTAAATGAATAAAAAATGGACTAGAAGTTGTAGAGGATGACTAAATAATCGCAAAAATATTTACTTTAACTTTTTGAAATTTTTTTGTATCTTATTGAAAATGGGTCAAACAGGAGCTGTAGACAGTAGTACTTTGTCAACAGCCCTTCACTTCTTTAAACCGAGAGAGAATATGACTGAACAGATGCATTCTTGAAATGCAAATTTAATATTTTTTTCTTTCTGTATATGGAGAAAGGAACGATGTAAGGAAAAAATCAACATCGGAATGATTATTCTCCACGTTTTAGACCTTCCTGAATCGAAAGAGCCATTTTGGAAGCTCTGTTTTCCTGTCTGTGAACATGATAACTAAAAATTAAATAAGACAGACAAATGAAATTTGTTTTTTTTGAACATGTATATCTTTATCAAATTTGGAACGAAACCTGTATAAGAGAAACTGTATGCATATGACGACGAGTAATGAGAAATGCTCTGATGATGAAATTTGCATTTAGTTTTACCTCTAACAATTTCAAATTTTCATTCAAATCCTTCAGGGGTTGACTGCCTGTCAGTCAGTCCTATTCTGTATATGTAAACATGATAACACAAAAATTGCAAGAACGGTATATAAAAAAATTCATGGTCTTAATCACCAAGTGCACATGTATCAAGTTTGGGGACCATAAGCAGGAAAGGTCCAGAATGCACACTCATTCTCTTTGAGATACTACAGTTAAGCACAAACATGTTTGTATCAAGTTTGGGGTCCGATAAGCTAAAGGAAAGGTCCAGAATGCACACTCAGTTCTCTTTAGATATTATTACACAAACATGTTTGTTTCAAGTTTAACTAAGTTAAAGGAAAGGTCCAGAATGCACACTCAGTTCTCTTTGAGACTATGAAGTTAAGCACAAAACATGTTTTTTAAGTTTGGGGTCCCATAGTGAAGGGAAAGGTCCAGAAGCACATCTAAGTTCTCTTTGGATACTATTAGTTAAGCACAAAACATGTTTTAGAAGTTTGCTCCATTAAGTTAAAGGAAAGATCCAGAATGCACACTCAGTTCTTTGGATACTACGAAGTTAAGCACAAAACATGTTTGTTTCTAAGTGGTCCCATAAGTTAAAGGAAAGGTCCAGAATGCACACTCGCTGAGATACTACGAAATTGGGCACTTAAAACATTGTCTAGGCAGAGGTCCCCAAGTTTAAAGGGAAAGGTCCAGGATGCACTAGTTCTCTTGAGATACTAGGTAACAAAAACATGTTTTGTTTAAGCTCGGTCCCATAAGTTGGCGAAAGATCCAGAATGCACACCACTCAGTTCAGCAATACGTAACTGAACCAGTTAAATGA
>BGPR01046676.1:0-11982 GCA_013235015.1 Araneus ventricosus
ATTGTATAAGATTGATAGATTGTATAAAATTGATAAATTATAAATTGATAGATTGTATAAGATTGATAGATTTTATAAGATTGATGGATTGTATAAGATTGATAGATTATAGATTGATATATTGTGTAAGAAGCAACAAATACCCAAGAATTAGCAGATATTCTTGCAAGTCTTATACAATCGTACAAAATTGTTTGAATTCCTTTCAAGGCAATTTAAAAATGTTAAATAATATTGAAATAATTTTTGATGGACTTTTTCTGTATAAACCTTTCAAATAAAACTATTCATGAAAGTAAAAGCTTCATTTTTCTTGAGGCAGTGTTCTTTCTTGTCACTCTGTTCCTCGGAAAAATTTCACATTCACAAAAAAACATATCTAATTTTCAACATGGAACAAATTTTGGAAAAAATCTGGTTTCCAAACTGATTACTTCTTTATTTCATAAATGTTTTACCAAAGATTAAATCTTGAATTCCGACGTGCATTTGTAAAAAAAGGGAAATATTGAAATGCTCTTACGTATCAAAAGCTTCTGCTAAATAAGCTCCTCCAGTTCCTCCATTCTGATGAACCCCTTCGTAAGAAGTGAGGTTCACGTGGTCGGGGTTTCGGGGCAGCACGGAAATTGATTCGCCCTTGGCCAGCTTGATAACGATCACTCGGTAGCATCTAGAAAAAAAAACACAAATAGGTCAGTCAACTGTGTCCAATCATTTGAGTCTGAACTAGGAAGAAGAATTTATTTCCAAAAATGAAAATGCTATTAGTCTCTTACCAAGTTATTAGTTACCACTTAGTTATTTATTTAATTCGATTCTCTCAGAGTATTTTTTGGTTTTCATTTTCTTTGAATTGTATTGACTTCCTTTGTTTGTTGTATTCAGCGGTATATTGCGCGCTACTTAAACATTGTTTAAATTTTGTCAATGATAATTCAAAGGAAGTAAAAACCACGAAATAAACTCTGATAGAATCGAATTAAACAGACAAGGAATCCATTATAGTCCACTTTTTCAAGGGCTATAGACTAGATTCGAAATGGATTCAAATAAATTAAGAAATTTTTCTGTAAGAGTCTTGATCTAAGTCTAACCAAAGCCTCTTCATATCTATCCTCTTCTATCCCGAAATTTCCCAAACCACAAGACAAACAAGATAAGTAAACAAAAAAAGAATTTTCAGAAAGAAAAAACAAACATAATATCGCTAACAAGATTGATTTAAAAATTATTAGCCTTCCGGCAAAAATACCTTCATAAAAATATCAGTAAAGAAGAAAAATTCAAACTTACTCCATTCTTGCAAAGAATTAAAATGTTCAAAATGAACTCACAGACAAAGAATAAGGATAATCCCGCCTTAAAGCCAATAATCGTAATGTAACCAACTAAGATGTGGTGCCATCTATTATTCGAAAAGAAAAATTGAAACAGGGAGTGCAAATTTGTTTAAATTTGTTTAAATTTGTTTTAATTCCTAATTTAATTTATTTGATTGTCTCTATGCTCTCTTACCAAAGAGATACCTTTAAACTAGACTTTTTGATATTATTAAAAACTTTTTCTTTCAAACCAAAGATTCAATTTGGAATTCTCAAGGTATACCATTTTGCGTCTTTCACATTGAAGATTGGTGATTACCGTTTTTTGTTAATAATATGACTTATTTTGTGTTTCCTTACTTAAACAGTGAGTTTTTCACAACCGTCTTCAATTGATATTGAAAATTTTTTTTCAGGAAGGGTAAATATGCAGCCATTCAATCAAAGCTCCTTTTTTCACATTACACAAACTTTTTTTAAGATGAAATAGAATAGTTTCTTCTATTTATTTCAGACGATTTTCCACTTGTAATTCACGTGCTGCCAAGTGTATTCCTGTTATTTATAATTTCTGAAGTAATTCTATGATTATTAGGTAAGTTTTAAATGCTTATTATGATGTTTAATGTCATAATGTATAAATGATTATTTAAAAGTTTTAAATTTTTCCAACATTTTTCATAAAGCACAATCGCTAAATTTTATTGTAAACAAATTTTTGCTTCTGTGAATCTGAAATTGTTTCGAGTGCATGTATTTATAAACGTAATATATTACATTACAATAATGTATTTATAAACGAAGTCATTCTAAATTTTTCAGGGAGATTTCAAATGGTTGAAAACCTAAACGCTCACTTTAAAATTCTTTTTATCCACATAAATCCTGTTAGTTTTTCCATCCAGTAATTTTGACCAATTTTCGCTTCATCTTTCATTTCTTTAACAATTAAATGAAAGAAAAATAATTCAATTTGCTACACATCAATAGTAAATAGTAATAATAAATGAATAAATAAATAAGCTGTAGCTTTCACAGAAGATTCTGAATCGATCTTTTGAGAGTTATCATCTTGAGATATTAACTGTGGTTGCCAGCAACTGAAGTTGACGGGGCGGTGAAATTTATTGGTGTAAAATTGCACCCATTTTAATAGTTCTGAATGTGATTAAAATCCATTTAAAATTAATTGATATATTTGAACTCAATATAACTTTCAAAATCGCTAGTCGACATTACATATATGGAAACGGCAGGCAATGGTCGACATTACATATGGGCAACCTAGTGTTTCTAGGGCTTGAAGGTAGATAGCAGCTCATTATTATGCCTACAGTACAGCCATAGCATCAGTTTGCCATGAGCATATAGCTAGTTGACATGATTGACTTATGTCGTTTTTCATTAAATTATCTTTGTTTGTGAATCTTTAAGTGGTCGATTCATATAATTTTTGACGACTCCTTGCACTTCTATAAATAAGAATAAAATTATGAAGATAGTGCTATTCTTTAGGTTACATCCCAGATAGCATGTGCACTTGCAGCAAGTTTGATTTTTCTTGATATTAGCTTGTCATGACAAGATGTGGCAACTTTGCAGCAAAATTTCTGCAAAGTAACAAAGCATAATCGACCAACCCACTTGCAAAACAAGTTTGCTGAAAAGATGATACAGCACACTTACAAATGATCTTTGTCTCTATTTAAAAAATACCCGATTTTTAATAGCATCTCCTAGACCGTCCTTCTTTTTATTAATTCAATAAATCAATGATAATTTGTAAAAGAACTAACTTTTTTACAAAAAAATTTTGAAAAATTCTCCATCTTTTTACTAAATATAGAACTCGCACTTTAAAGAAAACTATATCGCCTTTATCGAAATTTTAACGTTTATAAACAAAATAAAACCTAAAAATAGTCAATGTTAGTTGAAAAATAATAACTCACATTTTGTACCATTTTAAAAGTAATTACTTTTGAACCATAATTTCATAATTTATTCCACTAGCAAAACGTAGTTATTAGCGAAAGTCGGTCTCTCTTTGACTTCAAATCATATTCTCAACTGAAAATTTAAAATATTAATGAAATCAAGAAAACAGTTTAAAATAAATCATAGATGCACGATCTATTAGCGCAATCTATCTTCGCGTCTCAGAGTCTAGCTGGCTGTGTGGTTAGGACGACAGGTTTAGGCAGCGAGATGTCGGAGGTTCGAATCCGATGTTGTCTTCATACTCTGTTTTTGCTGTAGTTTGTAATGAGTTTGACGCGACAAATTTGACACGTGGTGACTAACTCGTTTGCGTTAACTTGTTTCAAACTTGCACTCTTGCCGCGTCAAATAGGTTGCAATTTGCAGAGCAAGATTGCTGCAAATTAAAATTGCTATCTGGGATTGTGAAACGTTTATCTTGCTCCCTTTAACATTACTTCATCATTCACTATGTTTTTCTTTCCAATGTCGGTCGGGTAGTGTGGGCCAAGCCAAAATCGGATAGTATAAGAGATGTGAATGAAACATATACTTTTTTAACCTTGAAAAAAACTTCTAGGTTTAAGTAGAAGCATGAAGGCCAGGGTGGAGGACAAAGGTCTGTTGATGCCATGAAGCTTGTAACTGCAAGGGGTGCTGCGGCCTGTTGGCAAAGTCTTGGCTTCGGGGTTGGAGGATTCCAGGTTCGAATCTCGATTCCATTTTACGGGGCACATTGCGCGCTAAATCACACGTAGTAGTCAAACGACGTGTGGTTCGGGAGCTTGGAGAGAGGAGTGCGAGCTCCGGTGCCGTCCTTTTCATCTGAAAGCGGTTCGAAATTACGAGATCCGTCCCAAAATAGCCCTCGTGACGCTTCAAAACGGGACGTTAATATAATTAAACTAAACTAATTGCAACTGCATGTGTTTTCGAAAAATAAAATGTCTGAAAGGGCTGTATCCGACCATTACGGTGTGCCAAGAAGTACATGACAATGATGAAAACTCGATTACATAACTAATATTAAATAAAAAATAGGTTAATGGTGGAAATATAAGCAAATTTACTTCTATTATTGTAATTTGACTACAAGAATCAAAATATATTTATTTCTAACATAAAAATTATTTTTTAAATTTTAAACCTTGTGTTGTTTAGTATGGCCCATACTACCCGACATATTTAAATTTTTGCAAAGTGTCGCCTGAAAAATTAGTTGTGTTATGTAATTTGCATAGTTTAGATAAATTTATTTAATATAATCAACATGAAGAAAAATGTTTAAAGAAAGGTTTTGATTAGTTGTTGGCAGTGGCGGTTTTCCGCACAGGCGTTAGAGGTGCTCGCCTCGTGCCTTGAAAATCCAAAGGGCCTCAAAATCCATTCGACGTATGTACATAGTAGTGCAAACATTCATAGTAGCGACATTCGGTAATGGGAGGGAGTCTAAAAACCTATTGGACGTAAATTGTAGCGCTATACCGACGGCGAAGTTGCGACATTGGGTAAGGGAAGGGCCCCTAAAGCTATTCTATGCACATCGTAGGGCTAAGCCGACGACGAATTTGAGACATTGGGTAAGGGAGAGGGTCTCTAAACCTATTCTACGCACATCGTAGGGCTAAGCCGACGGCGAATTTGAGACATTGGGTAGAGAGAGGGGTCCTCAAAGCAGTTTTGCGCCTGTGGCCTCATATTGACAAAATCCGCCAATTGTTTCTCATTCCAACAAATAATATAAATTTTATATTAAACTTTCCTTAAGGGGTCCCTATTACCGGCCGTTACCCTAATTAAACTCTAAAATTGAAACGAAAGAAATTTAATTTCTTTGGACGCCTTCTGTAACTCGAAACATATATGATGCCTTTTAATGATAATGGCGATGCTCTTACCTTTCTTTTTACTCTCAACCTGAGTTATCTGTGAACACAGTTAGCCCATATTTAGTAAAATAAATTTCCTTTGAGTTCAGGAGTCCTAAATTGTGTGTGAATTCTCCTGAGAATCATCGCTGTTTGGTACGATGGTATTATTCGAATGAGAATAGTGAGAACTGATTGGAAGAACGAAGTTTTCCAACAGTTTTTCTTCGACGAAGTTGCTGCAGAATTAACTTAATTGGTCTAACTTTTGACTGTAGTGAGCCCTGAATATTTAAATGGTATTTAAAATGGAAATACACTCTGTCCCAAAAGTTTATAGACTCTAGTAAAATATATGTTTTAGCAAAACGGAAAGGCATACAAACACCAATTGCAAATACGTGTATTCAAACCATATGCGACATGCATTTATCGAAATATTTAGAAAAAATAACAATTTGTATTTCAATTATATAACAAAATGGGAATATTAGGTGTCCCAAAAGTTTATAGAATATATGACTTTTCAACAAAAGGTGCTCAATACAATGTTATTAATAGTTTAAAGTCTTTCCATTTTTCAGTAAGACATCGTATACACGTTTTTCCATCGACATAATTAAGGTTTGTAATATCTCTGGTTCCAAGTTGTACCATGCACTTTCAGTGGCTGTCTTCAAGGCATACACTGAATAAAATTGCCCTCCATTCCCATATACCTTCCGAGACATAATGCTCCACACATTCTAAATTCGGTTTAGATCAGGGCTCATCGGTGGCCATTCGAGAACAGTAACATTTTTCGAGTTTAAATAATTTTTCGTAGCACTGGACTTACGGGTGGGAGCATTATCATGAAGCATTCCCAATTTCGTCCCCCTATGTTTTCTGCAAATGGCATAAGATGATTTTCTAGTGTTTCAATGCATTTAGGAGAATTTTTTCGGCCATCTAAAAAGGCCAAACCCACTTGACCGTTGAAACCGAAAGCCGCACACACCATCACAGATCCACCACCACTTTGCCGACTGAAAAAGCTCCTGGACTCTTTTCGTAAATCATGCCAATATTTTATATTCCCGTCAGATCCATCGAGGTTCCATTTTTTCATCACTGAAAAGGACAGCCATCCATTTATCGCCATATGACATATGATTACGAGCCCATTGTAATCTCTTACTAATGTGAAGATTTGAGAGTGGTAATCTGCGAGCTATTTTTGCGTGGATCATATAACCCGATTCTATAATTCGTCTATGAACAGTGTTCTTGGAGAATTGCAACCGGGAAGCCCTAGTAATTTCGCGAACCGACATTTTCTGACTTGGAAGACATTCTTTGTATTCATCTATCACTGCGAATACCCGTCACACGTGGTCTTCCCGAACGAGGTTTTGTCTCATATGGCGCCTTTCGAGTTAATACACGATAAATCATACTTTTAGATTGATTTAAAAGTTTAGATATTTCCTTAAAAGTCTTGCCGAGCAATTTCAAATGCAGAATTTTACTCACTTCTTCATTAGAGAGCTACGAAGCTTTAGGCATCTTGAAACGCAGAGCAAACGGCCGCTTTCCTTTTCTTACAACATATTTATTAGGCTCCGAATTGACGTCATGATTACCGATACTATATATGCATAAATTGCATTTGTTTATAAACTTTTGGGACAGGTTATTTCTGTTTATTTTACAATTTAAAAATTGGCATTAAATATACGGGGTAGAAATGCTGTTTTCTCAATATAATAGACATAACATATCTATACAGTAAGTCGCAATTAAACACATAATATACAACAAAAAATATAGGCAAAATACAAGATTCTATAAACTTTTGGGACAGAGTGTATAGCTCAGGACTCTCCAGGAATCGCTTTGTCTTTACATAACTGTTTAAATCAATGAGCAGGGTACGTTGTAATGAGTCTTCAGAGCTCGTTGTAAAAATAATATACATGGAATAAATTAAATACTTTGAATATTAGAGAAGGTATAAGTATTCGTAGTAAATGACTTTTTACTGAGCATGCGCTAAAGGGAGTCTAAATTTTTTTTCACAACTTCAGAGCCAGATATAGAGGGCAACTTATATAAAAATTCCAGTTCAATACCTTAAAGTTTCAAAAAGATATCGGCATTTTCGCTAAGGCTGTTTTATTTTAAATGCCATCTGCTGCCTCCAGATAGCGTTTGCTCACCCATGTTCCTAGGTAATTTTGGATGCTTATCGTATGCCTGATCTTGCCAGATATTTTTGAAACACACTGTATATTCAAGACAATTACAACAGATATTGACCGCATAGAAAACGATATTAAAAATACTTTACATAACGTAGCAATCCTCCTTCTAAGGAGCATTATGATAACTCGGTTCACTTAAAGCATGGCGAAAAAATTGCGACTTCCCAGTAATAAGGAATTTTGGCAATGCTCTTTATTGCCAAATAGAGCGAGTTAACAACCCATAAAACATGAATTTTCCCTTCACACCGTCCTGGTTTGGAGGAGGGAGGGATCGAATGTAGGTATTCTTTCTCTCCATAAAATGATAAAATGAAATCTGTCACGTTTTATGAAATAAATTTTACCGAGCTTATTATAAATCCCAAGTTTGGTTCTTTTTCGTATTTTTACAAATCTAATCTAATAATGTAGAAATTTCAAATTTTTCTCCTTTTAATATTATAAAAGGACATTCGTCGTAGTTATTTATTTCATTTTTGTCTCTTTAATAAACAACTCTTGCAGTTTTGTAATAAAGATTAAGAATTGCAAAAAAGATGAAGACGAGGTCTCTTTACTACAACCATAAATATTTGAATCTTGCAAATTTATTAAAGGGGCATACGACTGTTAAACCTCAAAAATTTTCGATTGTATGAAGAGAATATATACTATTCCTCTGTCTTTTCTCAACAATTTAAAACAAACCGTGTTAAAAAATCCCATAATTATGTAGGTTATGAAAGAAAATGTATCAGCTCTTCAACGTAAACATTTTAAAGCGCTATATCAAAAATGTGTTTTTTATATTGCGCGTACGATATCTCAAGAACTATTTAATAATTTTACCTAGACTTTTTACTGAATATGTATTGTGATATGTTCTACAAATTCAACCACATTTTGTACAGATTTCTCCAAAGAAGTGTTTTTTGGGGGATAGTAAAGTTGAAATTTTAACTATTTTTAACGTTTTTATTTTAAATTGGTATATAAAACAGAAATTAACTTTAAATGTTAATAAATTGTGGTTCAGTTTCTTAAACAGACTGTCTGGATTAATTGGATACACAAAATATTGTGTTTAAATAAATATTATATCCGTAATCATGCGCGCAAGGTGACTGTCTCATTTTTCTCCAAAAATTATACCCATATTTATTACTCTCTCAAATCAATACATACCAATATGAAGGTTTGAAAATGTGTGTACTATAAGAGAAAAAACAGATATTTTTCTAGAATTTGTGAATTGCATTGTTTCAGAGATATAATGTATCGAATTTGACAGTTTTCCCACCATTTTTTCGAGGTTTAAGAGTCATACGTTCCCTTAATAATATCTTGCTTATAATTACAGACCTGCATGAGATTTTTATTTAGAAGTTTCATAGTTCTCAGCTATTCGGTTAGCTATTCTTCAGCTATTCGTTGGTGGTCTATATTCTTAACTGGAAACCACTTGAAATACTTAAGAAGTAACAGCCTTGGTCTTGCGGAATATTGGAGAGAATATTCTTTAGTCGCTGTAGTTTATTTTGTGGCCTTTGGGGTTTTGAAAGTGGCTGGACGACAACCATCATTCATGAAAACAGATTAACACTCAGTGTACTGTCTTACCGCTAAGAGAAAAACCCCAGACACCGGACATGACGATGGCGGTCGTTATGGAAACGGGATATTCCACTTAATTTCGGGGGTGAAGGAAAGGGCTTCATTTCATTTGGCGCAGATAGAACCGGAGGAAGTCTTATTTCGCTTTGCACTTCGGTCGAAAACGAATCCTTCGCCTAACGAAGTGCGATTAGTTTGCCAAATGCTGTGGTAGATTTTATACCCGTTTCCCTCCTTTCTTCGACTCGTCTACTTGAGGCAACCCTGTTAAGGGTTTTTCTCGTGGTGGTAGGACAGTACTTTGGATGTTCAAGCTACTAATTACTGACCTGATAAAGCCATTTCTTTCCGAAACCTTCTGCAACTTGAGTTTCAGTTGACGGCATTTTTCGTGCCCTTCCATCGGATTCAAATAAAACTCTGGCATGGAAGAGGGAACTGAAAACATTACAAGATAATGTCAGAGGGAATCAGAGACTTACTTTTATAAAAGAAGACAATTTTACATTATATGAAAAGAACGAGTTACTCACGCCCAAAGGGTGTAAAGATTGTCACCAATCAGTGGGAGGGAAAAATAAAAATTAAAAAATTAAAGTAAATAAAAAGAATTTCTATTTTATATTTATTTATTAATATTTTTTATTTTATATTCAAAATAATTTAATTAATAATTTTAATAATTTAAATTAATTAATTATTTTAATCAAAAACAAATACGTATCAACTGTTTTACACATATGAATCGCTGTGAGTAGGTTAGTAATTATGAAGAAGAATAATCATAATAAAAGGAACTGTTACCACGGTTTACTTAGTAAAAAATTATATTTTGTAATTAAAGTATTTTGTAATGTAATTTTTGTAATGTTTCTTGTAACTAAAGTATTTTGTAATTTGTTTTGTAATTAAATATTTTGTAATTATTCGTCAAAGAAAATTATATTTTGACGACTCTTTCTCTGCATATAGTACTTTCTTGTTAATACCTTCTGCTAGGTGAGAGGTAATTGTGATCAAACCTTACTCCATTAATTCTCGTGTTGGATTATTAAAATAAAAAAATTTCAAAAAAGAATCATCTTGTAGATTGCAAACATGTAGCTATAGATATTGGATCTCTCATTTCCTTCTTCATATTGATAACGTCAACTAAAAAATGAGTAGTTAGCATGGCATTTCGTAAATCGCCAATTTTTAAATATTATAATTTTAACATATTCAGTTTCAAGAAGCTCGTTTAATATTAAAATATGCTTGTTTTTAAAGCCGAAGAATTTTTTAAATTTATTTATGCTTTGTTTTTTTTATCGTGTGCCAGTATTGGGTTTTGGTAAGAGAGTCGATAGCATTTACAAAAATACTTGGGAAATAAATCAAGAATTGTGCGTGACAGGCGAACGCTTGGGGAAAAGTAAAGACATGCTATTTTAAAAAAAAAAATCTACTTACACTAATCGTGTTACTGTTACACTTTATTATAAATTATTATTACTGATGCTTTTTACTTTCTCGTATACGAAGTATACAAAGAGAAAGTATTGTAATTGACAAAAAATTAGAACTCGAGATTTTGACGAATCTCCCCGTTTTAGACCTCCTTGAGTCCGGAAAACACAATTTTGGAATTATGTCTGTCTATGTGTCTGTGAACACGATAACTCGAAAACTATTAAAGCCAGAGGTCTGAAATTTGGTATTTGATCTTTACACCTAATTTGCAGGTTTCTGTCAAATTTTGGACAAAATCCGTCCAGGGGAAGACGGTCTGTCTGCGTTAATGTGAACACGATAACTCAGAAACTTAAACAGCTAGCTGGATAAAATTTGGTAAAAAGTTTTATATCAGAAATATAGGTCCGTATCAAAATTTTGACCAAATCCATCGAAGAGTTGATTGTCTGTCTGTATAATCGCATACTTGTGTACACGATAACTCATTAACACAAAGACTTAGATAAATGAAATTTGGTGTGTGGTCTTCTAACCTTAAATGTCCAATTTTGGTTTCAATCAGTTGAAAAAAAGGCGTTCAAATTGCATATTCCGTTTTCTTTATTTTACTATGGCGCAAAAATAAGCGCCATATCGTGTATCGTCGTACGACCTTCGTAAACTTGGCGCTATTTTACCGACTTGGCGAATTTTATCTAGCTTGCATTTTTGACCCTTTCGTATTGCAGCGTTCTGCGAAGACAATATCAATAATACTCGTGGACTCCGCAATTTTTAGGTGTGGGGGGACGGGTAGGACATCTTTGTTAGAAAGTATACGAGAAAGTTTAGGGAGACCACTCCCGCTGGCTTTTATCAATGTTCCGCAAGAACTTAACGTTCAATGGACAAAGAGTCATATTTTACGATCATTTAACATTAGTTTTCCACTGTGAATTTAAGTTTCGGCACGATATATATTAAAAAATATTAGAAAGCAAAATCTTAAAGTCGCTATCTGCTTTTAGAGTTTTAAGCAAAGTGCTTAGCCAGTACAGTATAAATGCTTGTTAGAGCCGTAGATGCATCTATCTGCTTGAAACTAGTGTTAACGGATCTGCGAGAAGAAAATCAGTAATGAGATATTCCTACTTCCTGGAACCTTTTGTCACTCAGTAATTGCAAACATTTCGACACAAATGAACTCGTCCAGTCAAACCTGCAGGTGGCGAGTTGCACTTGGCCTTCTCATTCGGGGTGCTCGAGTGTCCACAACCGGCTTTGTTCACGGTGCAAATCTTCACGGCGTAATTCGTGTTGGGTCGGACGGTGCTTTTGAAAACTTTGTTCTCCTTCTGAACTTCGTTAAACTCTTGAAAAGTGTCCATTACGAGGTGTCCACTGGCGTTCCGGTACCTGGCTTCACCTTCCAGCGTAACCTAGAAAAGAGATTACAGTTGCACATGGCCATTATTCACAAATGGGTGGCAAACATAATAATTGGGAAAGTTTTGGAGAACAAAAAGAACTTTT
>BGPR01046677.1:0-11982 GCA_013235015.1 Araneus ventricosus
ATATTGAGAATTAACCTAATCTGAACTCTGCTGCTTAATTTTTTGCTGATTTTTTTAATCACGCGACATAATGGCCATCGCGGGTCCCGGGCGAAATTTGTATTCGTATACTTTTGCGTTGTAAATATCTTTTTAATATTTGAATTTTTAAAAATCACTTTTCTCTGAAATTATCACCCAGCGTTCTGAATATTCAAAGCTGTCTATTTATATTTTAATGGTATCTGAAGAAACCACTAGTTGCGATAATTTTTAAAGCAAGATTTTAGTTCATAAACACAAAATAATCTTTCTAACTTTTGCAACAGAATTACATTCAAAGTCTATCATTGATTGCTCTTCAACTCAGAAAAAAACAGAACTGCAAAAAAAAGTTCCTCAAAGCTACAGCACCTACTCTAAAACCCGCTAATGTCTCTCATTTCGGTTTCATTAATTTTGTTTTTCCAAAACATTAGATCTATACTTATAAAATGCAATGTTTGAGTGTGTGTGTCTGCGTGCGATGTCCAGACGAATCTATCGCACTTACAATCTTGACATTTAGCACACATGTAGTCTGAATGGTGACTCAATGCACCTCGAAGCCGGGATTTTAAATTTTTTTTGAAAATTCTTTATTTAATGTTTTGTGTGGTTGTGTGGTTTGGGGTCATTTTTGGGACGTTTACGACTGTAGTATCTTTTCTAATAATCATTGAAAAAAATTCAATGCCACATCGGATAGAACAAACAATTTTCTTTCTAATGAAGTTGTTTTGAGCTTCTAACATAAATTACAAATTTTGAGAATTTTTTAACAAATAGTGGGTTTTACAATCGAAATTTTATTTTTGTTTTTAATTTTGCAGCATCCGCCGTATTAATAACATTATTATTTTCAATTTTTGTCAGCTTATAACTGGAACGGCAATTAAAAATAAGAACGGTTAAAATATCTTTTCTAGTTTATCTGCAATTAATTTTTTCCTGATCTTTTGAAAGATGTTTTTTCTAGCGAGATTCCTCCCGCGACACCTTTCCCGAACGTTGCTGGCAATTTCATTAG
Source organism: Araneus ventricosus (assembly GCA_013235015.1). Taxonomy (NCBI): domain Eukaryota; kingdom Metazoa; phylum Arthropoda; class Arachnida; order Araneae; family Araneidae; genus Araneus; species Araneus ventricosus. The sequence continues at coordinate 1,049 of BGPR01046677.1, forward strand.
CTGATGGTGCAGAGCGCAGGAGACGTCATAACTCTCAAATGAATGACTTCGATTATTATTTTCGGCATTATCTTAACGTGATTATTTGTCTGGCATATTTTGGCTGATGTATAATAATGATTTTCACGTTGCAATTTTTTAATATTGTTTTGGATTAATTCACTCTGTACTGTTTTTCTACATTTAAAATGTCATTATCGCGAAAAAAATAAGCAGGAAAATCAATAATATGTATCTTTTGTTTTGATTTTGTTTTCAAAACCTTTTCATGTCATTGTGGGCGCTTTTTTATATTGTAGAAGACCTGATTCCACGGGCAACACCGTGCGCGTACTGCTAGTTCTTTATAAAGATAAGGATTGTAAACATTCCTGATTTTTGACTTATTATTTGTATTTAATTCTTTTCTACTATTTAAAATCCTTGTAAAATATTTTACTGTCCTTTGGTTAAAGTTTTACAATGAAGTTTGTTGAATCTCTATTTTCGAATAGAGATACATAGTGTTCCAAAAACACATAGAGATTGAAATCGCTTCCTATTCTTTAAAATTACCATTTACTGGTGCAATATTGTTTTTAAAATATAGCGTTGTTGCAAACTATTACATGTATATAATGGTTAAAAAGTCAAGACGATGGTAAGGTGGAAACGTTCAAGTGGTACTGATATCGCGAGAAAATATCTTTACGAGTCAGTGGTTTTCAACTGAACACTTAATCCTCATGCAGAACTTTACTGTTGATATTTGTTCGCCGAAATAATCGCAGTGATCTGAAAGCAGAATTTTTGTTTATGTATGGTGCACTTCATTTCGAATAATATGGAAAAATTTCAGATTCAAATAATTCAGATGAATATTTAAATATTTTTTAATAAATTAAAACCAAACTGCTTTTCTAACTCTCCATTTTATATACTATGTTAGTATGATAATTTTTGTTAAATAAGAGAAATTTCTTTACGAAAGCCGTCAACTGCCATGTTAAAAAATGGTGTTTTGCAAGAAAGGAAATTAAATAGCCAGAAAACTCATTAATTGAAAAGAGCGCAATAATTCTCTACTTAACTCCAGTTTCATATTGACATTTTGCTTACGAAAGAATTCAGTAAGCATTACTTGAACAAAATTTCTTTAGAATCATCCACATACACATTCATTTTACAGACATATGGAATAAAAATAAACATTAGATGCGAATAATAAAATTTTTCCGATAAAAAGAAACCGATGGATACTTAATTTGTTGATATTTTTGTATAAAGCTTGGTCTTGTACGTCCGGGCTGGTGAAATAAAAATTAAAGTCGTTTAGCGATGTGTCATATTCGTTCCTTTCGTGGAGTCGGATCCACGATTCCGAGTCCGGCTGCAGATCCGGATCTTCGGATCCGTTCGGAGTCCGAAACGTAAATGGATTTATTGCCCATGATTACTGTAATAATATTTATTATTGAATTTGTATTTTAATATAATTATGAATCATAATTAATATTATTATAGTTTTTATTATATAATTAATAATATTGATATTAATTTTAATGAATAATTTTTATTAATAATTATAATTAATTATATTAATTTTAATGAATAATTTTGATTATCAATTATAATTAATGATCTTAATTTTAATGAATAGTTTTGATTAATAATTGTAATTAATTACATTAAAGATAATTTTAATAACTAATTTTAATTACAAATTATATTTTTTAATTAACATTTCTTTTAATTATTTAAAATTTCTTTAGTGAATTTACTGAAACTTTGCAAAAATCTTCAGTATTTTGAGACGCTTTTGATTTCTATTTTCTGGTTAGGACTTTCTATGAATGACATTTAATTTGTTGGAAATAATATATTTACTGAAGCGTTCAGTAATGAAATTTCATCTCAGATTTCTTTTTAATTAAATATGCAGTCACCCAATATTAATGAGCTCTATACAGTAAAAAACTTTTAATCATCATCAAGGAATATAAAACAACTCTTTGCAGTCATCAAAGATCCACTACTGTTAAAATCTATTAACTATATTAACAAAATGTAATTTTTTTAGTAATATTTTGTCGGTTAAATTAATTGCTTTTAAATTTGGAGCAAATTATAGATGTTATTTAAATATACCAGACAAGTTACGTGCATACGTGGCTTGGTCGGGAGAACGTCGAGTTACGAACCGTATTGCACATGGGTTCGATCCTCGGTAAACATAGTCTATACATGGTTATGGTTTTATAAATTTTAATTTCGGATATAAAAGGTATTTAAAAGGTATTTTATTATAATATATATTCAGCATTTTATTTTATTTTACTCTTTATTTTCAAACTTAATTTATTATTAGATAAATTTTAAACAATTCCTTAAACTTTTATATAAGTATGTTGAAATAAGTTGGAATAGGAATTATTTAAAATTCATATAATACTAAATCAGGTTTGGAAATAAAGAGTAAAATAAAATAAAATGCTGAATATATATTATAGATTAACTTTTTAAAGAGAATAACCGAAATTAAAATTTTCAAAACGTTATCTTGCAACGACTATTCTTGCTGAGATTCGAACCCGTGTAAGTATGATTCGAAACATGTCGTTCTACAGACCTTGGCACAGAAGCATGTGCTGAGTATCGCATATTTAACCTTTAATATCTTATAATTTTCCATTCATTTTCAACACATTTGAGATCTATTTGAGAAATTAAGTAGTTAAATTTCGTTTTTTCTGCAGTCATACCCCTATTTAGAATTGAGCGTACAAAATATCCTCAATCTTCTACACTGTTGCCGATCAAATTAAATATAATAATAAATAAATGATATAAAAAAGATATTTATAAAAAAAGTTAAATGCTGAGTGAGCCAGCCACTACAAATCTTTGATACAAGTTTATATACATATATGAAATTTACCTATTCATATCAATTAGGACATCGAAAATCTTAAACTTCACACTAATATGGCAACACTTGGGTGTCCATTCTAAAAGACAGAAATCATAGTGCCTAGTTTTGTGTATAGAGGCTGGCAGCGTTGCGGTCTTTTATTAAACTTCGGAATTTGAACTCGGGTACTTCTTCTCTGTGTATTATCTCTTTTGGACGAGACTGGATTGATTATGAGACTGACGCGCTGCCTGCTGCGCTACCGAGGCTTCTTTTGGACGAGTTTTGTGTTTAGTTTATTTACATTAAAAACCTTGACTTTATTTGCATCATTTTTTGCCTTCCGCTTCGTAGATTCCATAGACTTAGCATTACACCGGAAATAGGTATGTTAAGGTTTTTGATGTATATGTTACCGTTAAAGCGTGCAATCCGTTATTTCATAGAATAACTAGGTATTTCATGAATTACCTAGTTGTTTTCATTCCGTTATTTCATAGAATAACTAGGTATTTCATGAAATAACGGATTGAATACCAAGTTATTCTATGAAATAACTAAATTATACGCTTTAACGGTAACATATATAACCAAAACAGAAAACTCGTCCATATGATACCAATTAAGTTGACATACAAAGATTTCTACAATTTTAACATCGTTTCCCATGTTGTACAATAATTGAGATGTATAATTCTGATAAATGTTTTTCTTCCTACCTATTTTCAAATAGACTACATTCATAAAGATAATAAAAGGCACTGAAACATTAAAATCAGAAGTAAATGGAACCACGTCGTTTATATCCTATTCCCGTGAAAACATAACGACTTTAACGTTTATTTACCAGCCCGGTCATAAAAGACCAAACTTTATATTAAAACATATTCTAAGGCCGCGCCATAACAAAGTTGCCTTTTATTAAAAAAAATTGTATTTAGTGTAAGTTGGAATTAAAATAGTGGTAGAGCTCTCAAAGTTCTTTTATTCAAATCTAATAGTTATTGCTCTTTCCTATATGTATAAATTGAATGTAAGTATCGCTGATTCTAAGGAAATTTTAATCAACTAATATTTACTGAATTCTTTCGTAAGCAAAATGTCAGTTTCAAACTAGTGTTAAGTAGAGAATTATTGTGCTATTTTCAATTAATGAGTGTTTTTGCTATTTAATTTCCTTTATTGGAAAACACCATTTTTTAGCATGACAGTTGACAGTTTACGGAAAGAAACTTTTCTGATTTCACAAAAATTATTAAACCAATATAGTATATAAAATGGAGAGTTCGAAAAGCAGTTTCGTTTTAATTTATTTAAAAATGTCTCAATATTTATCTGAAATATTTGAATCTGAAATGTTTCCACATTATTTGAAATCAAGTACACCATGCATAAACAAAATTTCTGCATTCAGATCACTGCGATTATTCATTCGAACAAATATCAACAGTTAACTGCTAAAAGAGGTTTACGTGTTCAGTTGAAAATCAATGACTCGTAAAGATATTTTCTCACTGTGTATGTACCACTTGAACGTTTCCATCTCGCTTCGCCATGATTTTTTTAACCATATTATACATGTAATAGTATGCAACAACGCTATAATTTGAAACAAAATATTGTACCTGTAAGTGGTAATTTTAAAGAATATTAGGCTCTTTCAATCTTGGTGTGTATTTGGAGCACTAGGTATCTGTATTCGGAAATAAATATTCAACAATCTTTATTCTAAAATATTTTACAATGGGCAATAATATATTTTACAAGGCTTTTAAATAGTAGAAAAGAATTAAATATAAATAATAAGTCAAAAAACAGGAATGTTTATAATCCCTATCTTTATAAAGAACTAGCAGTACGCGCACGGCTTTGCCCGTGGAATCAGGACTTCAACAAAATGAAAAAAAAACCGCCCACAATGACATGAAAAGGTTTTGAAAATAAAATCAAAACAAAAGATAAGCTTTATTGATTTTCCCGTTAATATTTTTTTTGCGATAATAACATTTTAAATGTAGAAAAACAGTACATAGTACATTAATCCAAAATAATATTAAAAAATTGCACTGTAAAAAGCATTATTATACAGCAACCAAAATATGCGAGTCAAATAAACATGTTAAGATACTTCCGAAAATAATAATCGAAGTCATTCATTTAAAGGTTATGACGTCACCTACGCTCTACACCGTCAGCCAAAGAAATTGTCAGAAACGTTCAGGAAAAATATCTTTCAACACACCCGGAAAAAATTAATTAAACCAGAACGGGAAAAGTCATTTTAACCGTTCTTGTTTTAAATCGGACAGAACCGTTCCAGTTATGAGCTGAAAAATATTGAAAATAATAGTGTTATTAGAATGTCTGATATAGCAAATTCAAATACAAAAATAAGATATCGATGGCAAAACTGACTATTCTGTAAAAATTTGTCATAAACATTTTTTCAAATTCATATTTTTACAGATAGTAAAATATGTAAAGATGTAAATTTTAAACTGCCAGCCATACAATTATGTATGATGTATCACAGTTAATGAAACTTAAATTTTATATTTCAAATAACTCTCACTCAATTCATCTATCACTCATCGTAGACTGATTAACCCTGAATATGTTCGCGGAAGCCCAACCGACAAAACTGTACACTTAAGCCTAACCAAAATTTGAAAAAAACTTACCTATCGCACAATAGACAAAAATTTAAAAGCGTTTTCATGCCTCATAATCTTAAAATGACAGGAAAGCATGAAATTAAACGCCTGAACCAAAAACCAAAAAAGCCTGAAATGAAATATCTGTTGCCATGTGTTAAAGAAAATATTACTTTGAAGTAGGTGCGATAAAATATTTCAGAAATGCAATGAATTCTAAAGCAAAAATTCTGCTTTGGAGTTAATTTCACAAGAAAGCAACTTTTACTATCACAAACGTAACAATTAAAAAAGTGCGTGAATATAAGATTTGCTGAAATAATGAGATGGCTTGAATTTTATTTACAACAATGAAAACATTGTTACAATTCCTGTTTTGAAACATTAATTAAAATTGAACAAATATCGCATGGGAATAAGATTGATTTTATTGAGAATCTAATAATGTAAAAATGGTGCTTTTGCGATAATAGCATCCGAAGTTATTGCGAAAAAACATTAAAATTTAAGGTAATTTTCAAATAATTTAAATTCTAATTAAAAGTTCGAAAAATTCTTTCCTAGTGAGCACCGACTCCCCAAGTAGCAGCCTTCATAAATAACTCCCCTATTGAGTTTGATGAGGATAGAGGAAGTCCCAGATTGTCTGCCTGCTACATCAGTCCTCGAGGGATCTTCCGTTTCAACCTGTTCTTCCTAGACTCATTTCAAAATTTCGCATTTTTTCCGGGCTGTTTTTCTTCTAATTTTGAATACATGTCACAGATGGCAGCAGATATTTGTATTAAATTTTATGTACCTTTACATAGCAAATGTTTCAAAGATTTTTATGTATCTGGAAGACTTTTAAGAAAAGTCTTCCAGTACAAATATTAAACGTCTTTATGTATTTTAAATTTCTTCCATGGCATTTTATTCTTTCTACTCACCAGATGACATTTAAAATTTTGATTTATAGGAAAATTCGGATATTTCGGGAACTATAATCGTTTCTGGTTGTCAATAAACCGATTCTATAAACTTTTCGCGATGCTTCTGATCAGCGCTGCCCTTTGGATTTTGAGAAACTGGACACAAATATGGAGGGGATTTCACAGGCTGGGCACAGAACATACCACAAGGAGGAAACATCCTGAGAGAATAAGATGAGGATTTTGGAAAGCAGTTGGAGCTCACGGACTTTAAAGCAAACACTGTCTCGTTTGAGAATTAAAAAAAGAAATAACATTACCTTTTACAAAATTTATGGCGAAAATGGCAGTGTAAACGACGAAGTTTGCAATGAATGGCTTAAAGCTTTGCCTGCAATTTTTAAAAAGTATGATCCCAAAACATTCTCAACGCAGCTGAAACTGGACTATTCTTCAAATGCCTTCCTGACAAAACAATGGCTAACAAAGGAAAAGCATATCATGGTGGAAAGAAAAAGTGATTTCATTGTTAAACGCTAGCATGCATGGTTCCAAAAAATTTAAACCACTTATGATTGCACAATCAAAAACGCTCAGATGTTTTGCGGAAGCTGTGTCTTTTCCTATGGATTATGAAGCGAATACAAAGGCTTGGATGACTGGCGAAATGTTTGAAAAACGGCAAAATTAATTGGACTGGAAAATGGCTCGTCAGAAACGCAGGATAGTTGTTTTAATCAAAAAGTGCAAAGAGCATCCCAGCACAATTATATCGCACTTGAAGTGTATAAAAGTGGAGTTTATGCCACCAAATACAACTTCTAAGTTGCAACCCTATAGACCTAGGAATTATACATAAATTCAAGATAAAATATCGGTAAAGAAATGCAATGCCGAAATCGATGAAAAAACCAAACCTGTAGTAAACGTATTGGAAGCAACGCGAGAGGCCGTTAAATCCTAGCCTGGAATAGTGTTGAGGCGAAAACAATTGCGATTTTTTTAAAAAAGTCACACAAGCTTCCTGAAGAAAGTTGAATTCAGCAACTCTAATGATGTCGAGGAAAATCTCAATGACACACATGCTCTTGATTCAATCAATGGCGCCTTATTTCTAATGCATTGCAGGTGGACCCATTGACAACATTCCAAGATTCCATCGAAATTTACCACAATGTGAAAATCTGCTGAGATTTAATAGATGCAGACATTGTACGATAAGGGAAATCGCACTCAGAAGAAGAAGATTATGATTGAAAGTGCGAACCTCTTCCAAAGATAAATTTGAAAGAAGCTTTATCTTCCATAGAAACAATTCGTGCATTTATTGAATGGATGCCGGAGATGACAACAGACACATTTCGAGCTTCCTCACATTTTGAAAATGTAATTGATTCCGAAAAAAATCGAAATTCAAACCAAACTGTTTTAGATCGGTATTTTAAACAAAGAAGGGTAAGTTAATTCATAGAGTTTAGTTGTATTTTTTTTTTACCAAAACAGCTTTTTTACAGAATTTTCGTGAACTCGAATTTTCGATAACTCGAATTTTTATAAACTTCCATTTGAGTCGAGATAGCGAGAGTTGTCAGTACATGTTTCTTTTCCCCGCAGATTTTCAAAATTTCTATCTTCTAAGAATGTGTTTATAGCATAGCTGGATTTGTTTATTTGCCTTTATTTCTAAAGTTTTTGAGATGAAGTATAATATTGTTTTAAATGACTCCTCAGAAGCGAACGCGGATAAGTCTATTTTTCGATGTCTTCTGGGTTTTGTAAATTTTGATATAATTAATAACATTATTTTTAATTCTTAAATCATTCACTCGTTGCTTCGTTAGAAGAACTTATATACATTCACTAATCAAATTAATAAAATAAAAAAATTTAAAATTATTGCATTAAAAAACATGAATTTTCTCAATTGGTTTTCGACTTATTCGCATTGGCTTCTGATCGATTCAATTAGTTATATAATTATATTCATTACATTGGTATTATATGGATTAGTTTTATTCAAAAGAGAAGTCATAAGTTCTCCTTCGGTACTCTAAAAAAGGAAGAACAAACACATGTATAATTGTAACAAAAAATTTTATTCCTCTGTGGTATTATTTACATTACCATAATTTTAATAATATTATTAATTATATTACAGATAATTTCGATTAATTAATTTTTATTATTACTTTTAAAATTAATGATTATAATTTGTAATGAAAATTAATCAAACTCATTTAAATTAATATTTCACTAGCTGTCGTCGGCTGTCAGTTGCTCACGCGTAATTTTAATGGCCTGTGGCAATGCTTGCAACGTGGGGAATTGGCGGTTGTAAAGGCTGAGGCATCCTTTCAATGTTTTATACTGCGATAAGTCTATAAAATTCAGGTTAGTGAGTAGCAGGCGACCCGTGATAAGACATCTAGGGATCATAAGCATTCATACGAAATAAATGTCGTTTAAATCTGTATATTGATTAAGGCTGGGTGAGTGTCTCATGGCTTTGCCAAATTATTTTGAACAAATAGTTTTCTTAAAACATTTAATTATTAATTTAATTATTTTAACATTTAATAATTAGAATTAATTTTTAATATAAATAATGCGAGAGATTATTAGGAAGTACTGTACCTATGAATTAAACATTATTTGCTGATACTGTCGAGTTAAATATTCCTACTGTAGAATGTTCTCTTCTTGGCCTGTTTTCCTTTTTCTCTCTTCCGCTTATGATTTATTAATGAGTATATGTTTTCGGGTTTTGGGTGCTCGTTTCTCGCGCATTTGATTTAATTTACTGAACACAATACATTAACTGAAGTGTTTAGTGATAAAATTGCTAATTAAACACTAATCCTCATTAAATTCATGCCTTAAAAGATATCTTATTCATCATCAAACAATTTTTAACAACTCTTTGCAGTTATTGGAGATCTAGAGTCAATAGTGTGAATTCTTAAATATATTATTAATCCCTTTAATAAAATTTAAGTGTTCGATGAAAACATGTTGAATCAATTTACCTATAAAATTCAATCAAAATGAAGATGTTATACAATATTTTTTGATAGATTCAGGTAATTTTCCATGCCATAAAGTTTTAATCAAATTTTCAGGAACTTCTAAAGTACTTACTGGTCTTAATTTTTGTAACAATTAACTAGGCTTTAAATCACCTAATCAAATTCCATTGATCCAGTGTTCTTGCTTTTTCACTTTCTTTATATAAATTCAAGAGTCTAGTTTTGGAATCCGAATATTTAGTCTGTCTGTAACTGCTTATGATATTCCAAACATTTTAAAGAAATTTCGAATCTATTTCAGAAATTAAGTAGTTAAATTCCGTTTATTCTGCAATCATATCGCCATTTTGAATTATGCGTACAAAATATCATCCATCTTTTACACTGTTGGGGATAAAATGAAATATAATAATAAAAAAATGTTATAAAATAGATGTTTATAAAGAAAGTTAAAGAATGAGTGAGCCAGCCACTACAAGTCTTTGATACAAGTTTATATACATGTATGAAATTTACCTATTCTCATAAATTAGGACATCGAAGATTTAAACTTCAAACTAATATGGCAATACTTGGGTGTGCATCTTAAAAGGCAGAAATGAAAGCGCCTAGTTTTGTGTATAGAGGCTGGCAGCTTTGCGGTCTTTTAAAAAAACTTCGGAATTTGACCTCTGGTACTTCCTCTCTGTGTATTATCTCTTTTGGACGAGATTTTTGTTTAGTTTACTTACATTAAAAACCTTGACTTTATTTGCATCACTTTTTGTCTTCCGCTTCGTAGATGCCATAGACTTAGCATTACACCGGAAATAGGTTCGTTAAGGTTTTTGATGTATATAATCAAAACAGAAAAGTCGTCCATATGATCCAATTAAGATGACATGAAAAGTTTTCTACATTTCTAACATCGTTTCCCCTGTTGTACAATAATTAAGATGTATAATTCTTATAAATGTTTTTCCTCCTACCTATTTCCAAATAGAATTCATTCATAAAGATAATAAAAGGCGCTGAAACCTCAAAATCAGATGAAATGGAACCACGTCGTTTACTTCCTAGTCCCGTCAAAATATAACAACTTTAACGCTTATTAGCAGCCCGGTCATAAATGACTAAGCTTTATATTAAAATACCAGTAGAAAGTGGTAAGGTAAAAGAATGCCTTCTAAAATAAAAATTATATATAGCATAAGTTAGAATTAAAATAGTGGTAGATCTTTCAAAGTTATTTCATTCACATCTTATGTTTATTTCTCTCTCCAATCCCTGTAAAATGAATGTTTATATGGATGATTCTAAAGAAATTTGGTTCAAATAATACTTACTGAATTGTTTGGTAAACAAAATGTCAGTTTCAAACAGGAGTTAAGTAGAGAATTATTGTGCTATTTTCGAATAATGAGTGATCTTGCTATTTAATTTCCTTTATTGGAAAACACCATTTTTTAGCATG
>BGPR01046678.1:0-11981 GCA_013235015.1 Araneus ventricosus
GATGGCAGATACCAAGAATGAAGTTTTAATACTCACTCTGTAAAAACCAGAAGAGACATACGGGAAGGGACTGACTCCATTGTAGTAATGTAAGGTCAAGTCCGAGTCATAATATCCAGCGGAAAAAAGTTGCAAATTAGTTCTAACATTTTAAACGTTGTTGCGCACACTCCAGCGATAAAGTTCGCCAAGTAGTAGTCCACTTGGAAATATGCTTCACAACCTAATTGGCGACGCTAAAAATACATATTCCAAATCATAACAAACGAAGAGGTCAGATTAAGTTATAAAAGACACCGATAGATGGCAGGCCAATAGTTTCATAAACAATAATGTAAAATTCCCTCCGAAATGCTGATTTACTATCTAAAAGACATCAAGAAATAACAGTTAAGCACTAATTCGAGAAGGAAATCATAAACTTGTTCCTGAAGAAACAAAAAGGGAAAAGCGATAACAGAAACTTTTCAACAAGGCGAAATTTTCGCAGTGATCAAAAATGTTTGAAAGATATTCTACCTTACTTAACTTATCCAATCTTATTTTAAAATGTACGAAAACCTTTTTCAGTAAAACACTTCTATTAAATTCTGTGGCAAACGTTGCAAATGAACAATTTAAATGAAACTAGGGACTTTCTGTTTACTCCTATATCAGGGGTGGCGAACCTTTATGTATCAACGTGCCATTTTTTCTAAAAAAATGTTTAATGAGGTCATAGACGTGCCGTCAAATAGTACCGTCAATGCTTCATAGTGAACTTTGTGATCGGTGCCGTACCCAAAATATTGTGTCGCGTGCCATCAATGGCACGCGTGCCATTGGTTCGCCATCCCTGTCCTATATAATCAAAAGCTAAAAAGCTTTATTTAATTCATTTTCAAAACAAGGTATGGGCCGTTATATCTCAAATATTTTATATATTTTAAATTTTCCAATTAAAGTGCATTACAGAAAAATTTTATGTAATATAAATTGCTATAAATAATTAAATCTCTGATAACGTAAATACCTCTTTTAATGTGATTAATATTCTTTCATAAACGGTTGGTCTATAGGGATGCCTCTAGTAATGGGAAAACCCGTTCAGTTGAAAGGAATGACTTAAAGTCGTTCGTTCATCGTTTTGTCCCGTTTGTTTCAAGTCGTTCACGAACGAAAGATTTAGTCTCGTTCGCGATCGAACGGTTTGAAGCTCTTTTGTTCGACATTATTCGTTCCTTTTTTGTGACTCACTACGTCACTGATAGAGCAGTTGATAGATCACAGCCGTGGGGGATGGCGAATGTCTCTTTCTTCTGAAGAAGTGCTGTTCGGGACAAATGCGCTGTTATTTCGTCATCAGAAGTTCTCTCAGAATGAAAGAACAGTATTGCATTTCACATAATACCAGAAATGTGGGGGTATAGACTTGGATGATTCCCGTGTCTTCTCGGAAAACGGAGAGAAAGGAAAATTGTGGAGGAAATTTGAAGAAGATTTTGGAAAAGAAAATGCTGAACTTAGTTCAAAAAAACGCTGTCATAACTAAATAAATTCAAACAGGGAAACATATTTTGAATTAAATTTTTTTTATTAAAATTAATTTTTTAAATACTTCCTTATCAGAAAAGAAAAAAATGTTATGAGTTTATTCTTTGAATATGTAACTATTGAAAGTTAATGGAAAAAGTCAAAAAATGTAAATGTAAATGTAAATGCATCATTGCACAGTGAAAGATTAAAAGTTACAGCACCCCTAAGATTGCACAACAGGAAATGACACTGGTTGCTAGATTAAATTCATTGTTATAAATATAACAAAATTTTAAAATAATTTTGTATCGACATCACAACTAAGTGGCACTATGAAAATCAAGCATTTTCATTGAAAATAGATTATTGCATAGAATTTCAGATATCTAATGCAACAGAAAACCAAGGAAAAGTCGATGATAATATTCTGTCTTTAAAAATAATAGTTAAATAAGAGGTGAACTAATATGTATTCAGAGAATATGTATGACACTGATATCAAATGTTCATAAACGGTTTAACTTTCCAAAACTTCATTCAACATTTAAATTAATTTTTTTAATGTCATAATTTTTTTTTCTTTTTATATGTTTTAATAGAATTAGATCTTCTCATTTTTATGCATGAATAAATTTTTCCTCTTTTCGAAAATCTACGAGAGATGTGAAATGGTGAGGGATATATCGAGAAATACACTTTCTTTTCGAAATCTAGGGAAGAGTAAATATCAAAGAAGTTTGTTAAGACATTCCATCCACATCATTCTGAATAGAAAAATATCGCAAGGCCTTTTTTTTACTAGCAACTCTTTTACTTCTCAAGCAATATCAAAAGAATCATTGATCAAACCAACTATTCTACTGGTTCCTTTGTAAACAACTTCAGAAATCTATCTGTATGCATAGCGTCAACCAAATCTTACCATCCTCTCCTGCTCCTCGCAAAGAAACTTATCTGCATCATCCATGACCTCAAATGATGTATCGTTCATTCTAGAACGAAACAAATCCTCTGCCAAAATTATGGATCCGAATCAGTCAATCTGAATCGGAATCAGTAATTCCGAATCCGCGGAATCATAGTAAGTCCAATTCCGATTCACGAATCCGATTCCGCGGATTCATCTCGAATCCGATTCAGCGGATTCATCAAGAATCCGATTCGGCGGATCCGTTCCTTTTGGTTGGAATCGAATCCGGTCGTTCCTTTTGAGGATCGGGATCCTCGGATTGGTTCCGGAGTGAACGACTCATCACTAGTGGTGGGTTAGAGGTATAAGATTTATAATTGTGTTTGAAGTGTACTAATTTTTATTCGATGCAGCATACTAATTGTAAATTGCGACATGCCTGATGTAAAAATCTTTTAAAAAACTCTACCGGACAGACAATTTCACAGAGAAATACCAAATTAATCAAGTAGCACAGAGAAAAAGAATCAGAGGTCTCACTCCGGGGTTTAATTCAGCGCTCCCAGTGGAATTCAAGAGAACTAACCACTTCTCATAGAAGAAGAATCAGAGGTCTCACTCCCATAGATCCTAATGGCAACTTTTTAAACATTGCGTTTCAGATAGACAGTACGTCATTGGTGGGCTCCAAACGAACTAACCGGAATACATCATCTCAGTGACGTCACCGTGACTCGAATGGACACAAAACCAATTTCTATCGTCATGACAATGATGTAAACAATAATTAGTGATTGATTGAATTTCAACTCGTTTCTCGACTATTATTAAATTTATGAATAGCCGATTTTTTAAAAATATTGATAATTTTAAAATGTTATTGTTCTAATAATAATGTCAATTATTATTTATATAATTATTTTAAATCTCTCAATAAATTGGCTTTTTCTTTAACACAGAAATTAAAAGGAAAATTGGAATATCATTCAAAACATTAAAAAATTGATTTGCCTGTTTCCTAGGGGGCCAATAATTTGTAACCAGTATTGTAAAATTTAAGAAGATTAAAGTTTTTTTTATATAATTCATTTCTAAATTTGTGGCTTCCTATTTTCTTTTTTCTTATTTTCTTTATTATTATTATTATTTTAATGTTATTTGGTTATTATTCAAGAAATTGCATATTGGACAGTTTGAAATTATGCATGGGAAAATTTAAAAATGTGATAGGAAATTCTGTATAGGTTGATATAGCCTTTTCTTGTGATGCAGTGTGTTGCATGTTTAGGTTTTAATTTGTGGCTTATTGTATATATATATATATATATATATATATATATATATAATAAGCCACAAATTAAAACATATATATATATATATTTTATGCTTTCTTTTTTTTCTTCTTTCCTCTTTGATTTTCTTTGAATGTATTTTAATTTATGTTATTTGATAATTAATCAAGATTTTGTGTTTAGGAAAGTTTGAAAGTGCGTTTAGGAATTTGAAATTGTAAAATTGTGTTGGTTAGTTTAACCTTTCCTCTATAAAGCAGTGTACTTTGTGAAGAAATTTTGTATTCTATTTTGCTGGCGTTCTTCAGAACCGTCAATGGCTCAATATTTGAATGTCCGTAAGAACAGGTCAAATTACTAGATATTATTAACCTTATTTGAAAAAAAAGATCTTTCAGATAAGATCATAATTTTTTTTAAAAATAAGAAATTAATTTTTATTGAGTTAGATATTATACTATCACTTTCAGAACACCTCAAAACTTCAAAGATAAATTAATTTTTCATAAATTCACATTCAATATTATTAAAGACACAAAAATTGATAAAATGTAATTTCCATAAAAGAAATTCACTTGTGACTTTCTTACACTCCGCAGGAAATCAAATTTGTTGTTTTAGTTAATATTATACTATTTCTTTCAAAATATTTTAAAACTTCAACAATAAATTAATTTTTAATAAATACACATTCATTCTTGGACAAGATTTAAAAACTAATAGAATGTAATTTCCGTAACGAATATTCATTTGGGAATTTTTTTTTTAACCTAGAATTTTTTTTAATGTTATCACTATACTACCTCTTTCGGAATATATTTAAATTTCAACAATAAATTAATTTTTAATGAATTCACATTCAATATTATCCAAGATACTAAAATTGATAGAATATAGGTAATTAATTCACTTGTAATTTTCTTAAACTCTGAAAGAAATTATATTTGTCGCCTTAGTTAATAATATACTATATCTTTCAGAATATTTTAAAACAGTTTTGAATAAATACACATCAATTCCTTTTCAAGATACGAGTATTGACAATATACAAATATTGGTAGAATGTACTTTCCACAGAGAAAATTCATTTGTGAAGTTAACTTTTCAGAATTTTTCCAACCTCCTCCCACAAAAAATTAAATACCTTTATATGGTTATGAAACAAGATGCTATAATAAATACAAAATACTTAAAACAATGTCACATTTTATTGAAGAAGCATAATAAGCTACAAAACATAACATTTCTAGCAAATAAGTGCCTAGAAACCAGAATTAATTGTTATATACGGAATAAAAATATTCTACATAAGAAAGTGTTATAAGAAAACAATAGCTAGATTTTAATCGAATGAACTTAGCACCTAGGGTGGCCCTATCAGAAGTTGAAACTCCCAATGCACCTCATTGGGAGTAATCACCTAGCGTTGGTAAGTGTTCCATTAAGAAAATAAAAATTGAACTACACACATATTTTTATTCAGAAACATTTGCAAGCTAAAATTTAATAAAATCATCAAAAAAATAAAAATGGGGAACATATTTTAACTGTTTTTAGAACTTGTGTTGGATTTGAAATCATGGTACATTTTTCCAACTAAGGACGAAATAAAAAAAAAAACATTGCGTTTCCTCTTTGTGTTCCAGGTGATCATTAAAATCTTCTATTTACTTTGCTTAAGACAACGTTCAATTTTCTGGTGATACTATTTCTTTGGGAACATAAATTAAAATTAGACAAAAAACATTCACGTTAATTGACAAAATATTGAAACAAATTATTTGTTAGCGACTTTAAGCCAGATTATTTACTTATATCATAATCTTTAAAATTAAAAAAATGAAACTGTATATGATATTCTAAAATTTAAGCATCATCAACCATTAACTTTTGACATTCATAAAGCAAGAAATATTTTTTAGGAAAATAACCTGAAATATAAGATAACACATTTTCTTCAACATTATCTAAGATATATTTAAATGTAAGCTGTTCACATTATGTTGTACAATTTCCACTGCACAATCTTCAGAGCTTATAATGTCTAAATAAAACCCTACTGTGTTTTGTAACAAGATGCTATAGGAAATGCAAAAAACCTCAAAAAAATAATGTAACAATTTAATAGAATAAGCATAATAAAATACAAAACATTGTTAATACATAACATTTCTAACAAACAATGCCTACTAACTAGATTTATTTGTTATATATAGTAGTATAAAAATAGTCAATATAAGGGAATGTAGTTTTTAAAAAAATCAATAGCTGGGGTATAACAGAATGTTCCTTCATGCCTAAACTGGCTCCTACCATGAGTTAAAACTCCCGACAAACTTCGCTCATACTGCCCAGCATAGGAAAAGGTTCAATTTGATATTATAATTTCTGATTAAATATCATAGGCAGAATTTTTCTTTTCTGGAAAAATATTTATCAGCTTAAACATATACACATTATTAAAAAATATCATAAAAATAAAAAATTGCAAATGCAAAACATAATTCAATTCTTTTTAGAACTTATGTTGATTTTCTATTGTTGTTCATAATTTTGATATTGAGCTTTTGATATTGAGATGTGACAAAAGAAGAAATTTTTAAAAAGTTATCCTTGCTCTTTGTCATCTAGTTGATTAAAAATATTTAAATTACTAACTATTATAAATACATTAAATTACTAACTATACAAATACATTTTACTATAATCAAATTTACTAACACCAGATTCTTTAGAAAATAATAATAAAAAACTTGTATGATTATCTAAAGTTTTAGAATCATTTATGAGTAACATCTTGCATTCTATACATTCATGATAACAAATTTTTTAATCAAAATAAACTGAGATATAAGATAAAATATTTTTCTCACAGTCTCCAGAGCTTATGATATAATTTCTTTTAATCAAACGAACTGAAGTTAGTTAGGGTGTATGTATCATCATTCTCATATTTTTTAAAGATGATGACCTTTTGAAAACAAATGCAAAAAAGCAATTTCTCAAAATATAATATGACATTATAAAGGGTGTAATGATAACTTAGAAACAGACTCATTATCAGAGTACACAAAGAATATCAAAAATTTATTTTCTGAAAAAAAGTAGGAAATTGCTGCATTGTTAAAGCATCTACTGAAGCTATGATCAACAGAATCATTCGACGTAAATATAAATCAATGGATATAATATAAATTAGTTCTTCTTAAAAAAATGCCGTTATAAACTTCATTTATAAACTAAACTTGTAAGGAGTGGAGTTTGGATTTTTATGGCGCAAGAGCCAGCTTTGAATATGCTGCGGCAAGACATATGGTAGTAAACATGTAAGACAAAGTTCTATCAAATTTTCAAATCACAGAGTAATACTTTCTTCCCATTATTCCAAAATTTCCTTTTTATTCTATGAACTATTCTATTCTATTATTTATCTTCTCAGTTATCCTGTAGAATCTGCAACTGTAAAAATCTCAATGTTCCTGAAAGGACAAATAAAATTCCATCAGAATCCATTTCTATAACATAAATATCCTTATATTAAAAACACTACTAAATTTTTATGCATTACTATTAATAAAATATTCACTTCAGAGGGTCTTTAACCAGGATTAATAATTAGAATTCTGAGTCATTAACAATAAAATTAACTTTTTTGTGTCAAATTGTGATAATTAAAACAGATGAATATATTTTGATATTCTAAATCAAGTATTACCTAATATGCTTATCAGAAAAGCTTTTTTTTATTTTATTTATACAAAAGAGTATTGAAAGTTTAATTTTCATCTTGAAAATCTCTACATTATTAATAAAAATTAATAAGAATCAGAAAAATATTCTTAAAATAGAATTTAAATTTGCAAAAAATGATGTTATATACAGTTAAACTGATTTATTTATAATATATACATACTTATAGCAGCAAATAAATTGATGTAACATTGTAATAAGAGTAATAATATAATCTATACAAATTGTAATATAATCAATTAGTTAACATTAGCTAGACTACAGAGTTTCTTATTGAGTTCTTTTGTTTAATAGCGTTTCACATCAGACCACTTTTAAATTAGAACGCTTGATACACAACCCAAAATTACTTTAACTTTCAGCAAAAATAACAATTTTCATACTTTTCCATGTTACAAAGCAACTTCTCAAAATCGAAATAATCTAAAATGATAGAAAACTTTATCTTAATATCTACAATATAGTTATGAATGTATTATTTCATACATAATTTATAATATATAGCGGTATTTCTATTAACATAGGATCTCAAATATGATTTCAACTTTACTGATAAAAGAATTACAGCTCGTAGAAATTATTATAACAGTAAACAATAAAAATTTTCACAGTAATACTAAAAGAAAGTTGTCGCTTCTATGGTTATTTTTTCCCAGGTCATATTATTGAGAAATAAATCTATAAAAATACAGGAACGCATGCATTTTTCCGATACTGCATGCATTTTTCCGATATTGCATGCATTTTTCCGATATTGCATACGGCGTTAACAGTATTATTCCATTAGGATGAGAAGTTTTAGTCAGCGGACTGACAATAGATGTTATTAGAGTGTTAGTGCCGAAGCACTTTTGCTCAGAATGAGTGTAACAGCAACGAAAAAACTTTATGTACCTGTACCTTTGTAGGTGATTCAGAGGAGACACAAACACAAAACAAACAAACAAAACAAATCTATAAACGAATCATAAAAAAAATGGAGCAAATGAATTGGAATGAGAGTAGTGGGGGGCAAATGGGAGCAAAAAGCATTATGGAGGCTTGAGCGGGAAGGTCCATTTAGTTGTAGCATAAGGGAATGGATATTTTCCGTTATTGTTAGTGAAATTCAATTGTTCTGAAATCGTTGTTTTATTATATCTGGTGATTTGCTGGAAGAACTTCCTTGAGATAACTTGGATATGATTTTCTGTTGATTTCAGCTTGAGGTCTTTGTGTATGACACCATTTCGTATATACCAAGGAGCATTGGTCATAATTAACAACATCTTATTTTGCATAATTTGTACTTTTTTAAGGTGAGTTTTGGCAGCAAGACCCAGATTTGTGACGCATAAGTAAGGATAGAACGAAGAATCTGCTTAAAGAGAAGCACTTTGTTGTTGAGGGAAAGTGGTGATTTTCTACCGATTAAAGGTATGATCACGTGAACCTTCGCCCAGAATATATCAGTATTATATTTAATGTGGCTGCGGAAAGTAAGTTTGGAGTCTAAGATTAAACCGAGGTATTTAACCTCCTTGTCCCAAGACAGCTCTTCTTCAAAAAAGGTGAGAGATTGTAGAATACTCCTGGGATGTCCTTTACAGAACATTACAGATCGAGTTTTTCGGTATTAATGGCAGCAGTCAGCGGAAATAGCACGAAAAAAAAACCTAGACTACATTATTTTATTTATAAAGGTGAATGTTACAAGCTTCTGATTAACTTAAATCGACTTTGATATAAGTTAGGAAACATGTATTACACTTAACTGTTCTTATCAAGATCGACATCGAACAAACACAACAAACTTGGCGGCGACCTTGGTGTTCCGTTTGAAACGGCGGCGAGATTTAAAGTGGCTAGTTCTCTTGGATTCTACTGGGAAAGCTGAAATAATCCCCGGAGTGAGACCTTTGACTCTTTTTCTCTGTGAGCCACTTTAAATCTCGCCAGTATCAATTCAACTAAGGATATCGACGAGGTCATCAACAAAATTACTGCTGTAATTCTTACAGCTATAAACCAACTTCCAAAGCAAAACTTATCAACGGCCCGCACAGGAAGCTGCCTCCTAGCATTACAAATAAAATCATCCTCAGAAATGAAAAAAATCAAAAAGTGATGGCAGATAACCTATGACTCCAGATTTAAAAGGAAATCGACCCAGCACACCAATGAAATTAAAGCTGACATCAAACAATATGATCAAGACTCTAGGACCGAATGGCTTCTTAGCCTTACTCAGGAAGACCTATCTATCTATAGTGCAACTCAGTAATTCTCAAGAAAGTTTTACAAAATCCCTCCTATTCTTATTTGTATTAAAAGTTTAGTTGTATAGTTTTCGACCAATCTTTCCACACGAAATACAAAAAATAGCCTTCCTCTGTTACGGAAATTTTGGATTTAATCATTATAATAATAAATAAAAAACATATTTTTTATTTTTAAGAAGTCTTTTTTTCTCAGTGTTTTAGAATGATAAAAATAATTTTTTAAAAAAAAATATGGATTTTAAAAACAGTTAAGCACAGATAGAAGCGTTTTAAGTAAATTGTGTTTGTAATAACACTTATAACGTATTTTAATTTTTATAATCTTATATATATCATACATTTTTTAATAATTATTGCTTTCTTATGATACTCTATGTGGCTTTATATCCTTCTCCTACAGTTTTTTGCACCTAACGATTTTACGTTTTTTTTTTTTCATTTTTTTTAGTTTCCAGATTTCTATTGAATTTTTTTTAATTATCCGTTTTGTGAGGGCTTTCGGTCAGATAACTCGGGTGTATTTTTTGTTTGTCCTTGAAATTAATTTCTGATTATTTACAGCCCTTTTAGATATCTTCATTGACCTTTAAGAAGTAGGGTTTAGTCAAGTTTCGGCGGTAGTTACCCATCTCCTAGAGCAGAAAAATGAAATTGCAACCCGCACGATCGCCGCGCCAAAAGTCGTAGTTTTTTTCCCTTTATGGGTTTTATTTTTTATTGATTTATCTGAAATTGTATACTGAAAATGTATTGGGTCGTTTTTCTGGCTGTTTTGCTGCAACCTGTAAAAATATTGAAAAACGAGCTACCGAGGAACATTAATCTTTCCACAGCAGAAAAATCCTCGAAAGCGTACCGCTTTTCTGTTCCCATTAGCAAAAGATGCTCTACAACATTCATTCGATATCTTTACGATGCTGTGTGTCATTTACCGCTGTTCTGTTCCTATTTGCAAAAGATGCTCTACAACGTTCATTTGATATCTTTACGATGCTGTGTGTCATTTCCTGCTGTTCTGTTCCTATTAGCAAAAGATGCTCTACAACATTCATTTGATATCTTTTCGATGCTGTGTGGCATTCAGAATATCGTGGATATATCGTAAAAATATCTTTTGCTTATAGGAGTCTCTTCCGTCCTTGAACGAAGGGCTGGACTCCCCATGGAGAGGCCGCCGCGAAAATTCATTCTATTGATCTAGCACTCGTTCAAACAAAATTGTTTACCGAGCAAAGCGAAGTCTGCGTTTTAATTCAGCCGTTCAGCATTTTGTCTGTTAATTTGCTTGTGCCGCAATCGTGGCCAAACGCGTTGTTCGATTTTTTTCAAATTTGGCAGAAATGTTCCTAAATTATTCTTATCTTTTGAATTCGTTTTAAGAAGGTAGGCGATTAACTGATATAAACGGTTTGGCGACTCATCTGCTATTTTCGCACCATAAAAACATTTGAATTATTTTGGTGAAGGTTTTTGCAAATACTGATAAAAGACAAACATTTAAAATTTATATTAATAATAGTATGAAAACAGGCATTAATTTTCTAAACACGGATAGTCAGTTTGTTAATACTGATTAAATAAATGATTTATGTGAATCATTTGGATTGAAAAAAGAGAAAGAGAGAGAGAAATCATAGTTTTTCATGCTTTTATTTGTTTATTCCTGTTTGTTCCATATAATATTTTTTTCCTCTTTCTGTGAAAATTTTTTCAGGGACTCTATCAAACAGTTAAAGTTATTAAAATGTGATGAAGATTATTTGTTATTTGCTTTACGTGGTTTTGCATTTTTATCACAATTTTTATATTGTTGTGATAAATTCTTATATTATTTCATCAAGATGCTTCTTCCATCTTCCAGAGCTTTTTCTACCGTCTGTCAGTAAATTTGTTGGTTACGCAGTCACAACCAAATGCTTTGTTTGATTTTCTTTGATTGGGGTGTTTTACGGTCTTGAAAAACGACATTTATGTCTGAATCTTTTTTCATGCCGTTTCAAGATGGTGGTCGTTTTAGAGATTTCAATGTATTTGTTTGTCAATGGCGAGTTTGGCACCATTAAAACGTTTAAATCATTTTGGTATTGTTTATTTAAACCGTTCAGGACCAGCGAAAGTAGAAAAAACGCTTCCCCAGGCACGCCCGCACCGGAAGGATACGTACGCACGGGACCGGGCGATTTTTTCGTTAAGCCTAATTTCATTTTAAAATTCATATAAAATCATTAATGCAAGTAAATACGCTGAAATTTG
>BGPR01046679.1:0-11981 GCA_013235015.1 Araneus ventricosus
AGATAGCGCGCGCGGTGCGCGCAGCCAACCTACGATATTTTATGCCGCGCCGACGGCGCGCCTGCAGGCCACCTGCAACAACCGCAGGTGCTCTGTTTATTACGCCATACGCACGCACGACTGCCCGCCAGAAGATGATCCGCGCCGCGAAGCAGCGTCATACGCGCCAGTCGCTGAGGCGCGCCAGACGAGAAGGTGGCGCTGCGCCAAACAGCAGACGCCGGTGTAAGATGAGCGCAGGCGCCATGCGCAGCGCCGCCCAAACATGCACAGCACGATATGCCGGCGCTGAGATAGCGCGCAATGACGACTGATACCGCTGAGTCAGCAACACAGCACAGCGTCGAGTACGTTTGCCGTCGCCATGGAGATATAAGATTACGATGAGCGGCGCGAAAAGATAGATGCTAAAACGTTCAGTTCTGCACCGTAAATTGTCTTGCGCGCGATACGGCGACGTTGCGCGGCGCGCAGCGCACAGCCATGCTGATATGTCGCCACGCGGCGGCGGCGCGCCGACACCACTACGCTGCTGACGTTGTTTTGCGCGCGCAAAGAGGCGTGTTTACGATTCGCCGCCGCGCATTGTTCGCGATATCGATGCCGATTCCCGCCGATGGTTCTGATATTCGCCCGATTATGAGGCGATGTCACCATGTCGCCAGCAAGATATGATAAAAGCCGATAAACAAATGCCGATAAGATGGCGCGATGCCACAAGATGTTTCGATGCGATATTACAGTACCACCACGGTAAGCAACGCCAGACGCGATTACTATAAAGTTACCGAGCATGATGCTGATATATACGGCAGGTGTTGATATGTTATGGCGTGAGTGATGATGCCCGCCTACGCTGCAGCATGCGCCTGAGGTTAAAGCAGCGTTATAAGATGTTGCGCGAGCGAAAGAGTACGTGCGATGCGGCAAGAGCGACAGCGCGCTGGCGATGCTACAGTACGTTGATGCGCCGTATGGCGACGTTATGCGCGATACAGAGGAAGGCCGCCATGTTAGCAATATGCGCGATACGCCATGATGCGCGAAGATATAAAGAGATGCGCGCTACGTATGGCGCGAAAATATAGCGCAAAGACGCGCCGATATGCAAATAAATGGGAATATGTCAATATAATAATAATAACAGAAAATAATAATGGCACAATAATAATAAATAATAATAATAATATAAGGCACAAGGCACTAAGATATCTGTAAATTGTTTCCGCTTTGAATACTTAAGGAAAATAAAAGATTGAAAATTTCTTAATAAGTTGTCTTCAATTGAGAGTAAAATGCTGAACAGAGGATGGTTAGTTGATAAAAAGAATTAGAATCCACCAGCTTTCTCTGTCTTCAAATAACTTGTAATGTCTTCATATTTTACGCACACTTTCTATAATGTCAGTAAATGTCAGGATATGAATTATACCTAAAAAAAACCACATTCCAAAATTTCCTCAGTGCCAATTTGAAAAGGTAGATATTTACTCTCCTTAAATGCCATTGAATCAGCAAGCAACCTTTGTTACCGCATCTTTGTAACTTTCACTTAGATCCAAAGAAACATTCTAGATAACCTAAGAACCGTCTGTGGAATTATTAGCGCCGCGGAACGAATATGCCCATGATAACTGGCTTTAAAAGCATTGAAATAATTGCCTAATTCTTTTGAAGGAATATATTCTCCTTTTCACAATTCCGGGTTGTTCACTAATTTTTTTTAAATGATATGTAAATAATATACTAGAATGATTTTTACTGTATACATTGATATATCCAGTTGCATTGAAACAAAAAATATTTCACTTATTTCTTGGCTTGTCATTTAAATATATCTAGGTACCACTAGTTATTTATAATAACTTTGTATTCAGAAACAATCTACAGCTATCGTCATAAAAAGTGGGTGTCTTAGGGCATAGTGGTAAGTGGATATGTACATGCCATGAGACTGCAGTACTGCAATTTAGGTGGAAATGAGGGAAATTAGCACCTTATCCTGAAAATGGAGAAAGAGAGGGAAAAGGAATTACAATGCTGTAGAACAATACCGCTTTATACAAAAATACACTATGCAGAGCATTTACCGTTTTGGTACACTTCTAAAACTTGTTTATTTTGTTCAAGATCTCCAAAACTGCACGTCATGTAGGCATGGAAAGAAAGGGCAAAACGTTATCTCTGATACTAATGAAGACTGACTCCTGCAATGAACTTTGATAATTCTTAAACAGCAGGTATGTGACTTCACGAAAATTGAATCTTAGATTTGCATATTATTTGTTAATGAAATAAAGGACACTCAATATGCTAAAATTGTGTAATGGGTTCAAATATAGGGCTGGGATGTGTATTTAATAGATGGAAAGCAGTTTGAATACCAAAAAATAAAGGTAATTCTCGTGATAATTAGTTTTCGCTTTCATACGTTTCTTTGTCATGCAAATAGATGGAAAATCGCAAATAAATGCAGAAGTTTGTATTTGCATTTAGTATTTCCATAAGGTGTTTTTTTGTTCTAATCTGATAATATTCTCATGTCATTTTGCTGGCATGTGTTGATGTCTTTGTCCTAAGGATGTAGCGCAGAAATACTTTACTGAAAACAAGACAACTCTTATGACTATAGCTGCAGATTGCCCTGAATTAATATAGCTATAAGTTACTTTAGTGGGGGTACCCTTGTGAGACCCATTTGTAGTTTATCCCTGGTGTTAGCTCAGTTCTTTGTTATCTAGCTAACATTTTATACAGTAACATATCTGTAAAAAAACTGTAGCATGTAAATAAATCTATCTGCAAGCCTTATTTCCACCCCAGCAGAAACTCTAGCAACCACTCTTCTGCCAGGAAATAACGCCGGTACGAATTCTAACTGAACTTAGCTTGCCAGGCCTGAAACCCTGTGGTCGAAATACATTCTTGAAAACACTCAAATCAAATGGTGTAATAAACCTCTCCATAGCTTCACTAATAAAATTGAGAAAATGCAATCTCCAAAGGAATCTTATATACATGTAGAAGGAATAAATGATGAGATAAATTGCTTAAATTAAATGATGATAGCAAATCTCAGCCATATTAAATGATGATAAACTGCGCTTTAATAAAATGACAGATAAACCAGCTTAATAATAGATGATGATAAATCAGTCTATTAATTAAGATATATTCTTTATTCACAGCTTATGGACAGTCTTCTGTAAAAATAAAGAATTGCTAAAAAATAAATCTTATAACCTTTTGCCATTAATAGGAAAAGATTAAGATTTCCGTTTTGGCTTTACTAAAGCCAAAATAGTGAAGACAAGCAGCATAACGATGGATTGTGCTTAATTTAGAAAAGCAATTTGATGAAAATGATATGATTCTAATTTGAAATTTCCTACTGAGAAACGCGAAAACTGGTTTCGAATATTTCCTGCATTTACTAGTAATTATGTCATTTCCTTTGTCGCTATAGATATCGAGAGATAAAAACTGATTTGATTATTACAAACATCACAACGTACTAACTATAAATTCATCATTTCATCACAAATAAAGTTCCAAAAATATTTCCATAAATGTCGTTCTAGCTTTATAGTTTTCGAAATTTGAAAACAATCTTTTCTATACACTTTATCTTTCTTAACCTTTGTGCCCAATCTGAAGAACAGATGGCATTTCCTGAAATCACAATGAAATTCACTCTCCTCATAAATAATTTATGAAACATTTTAATAGTCGCAAGCACGCAACTGCACATGAATTGGCTGGTGACATTCTTTCAAAAAATCATTATCTAATTTATGAAAAATTATACCTGTTTGCCAAAACTCTTCCTAAAGGTACGCACAGGTACCATTCTTTAGCAAAACCAACTGAAGAGATTTCAAAGTTATCTCTTTCATTTTCTGTAAATAAAAAAAAAGCAAAAAAAGTGTAGAATGTTTAATTCAGGTGCGGCTTAGTAGATATTTCCAACTCACTGCACCAATGCAAAATTATTTAATTATATTGAGTGTAATTTGTAGAAAGTTTTATTTCTTTATAAAATGGCTGGCTTGTGCTTACTGAAGAGATTTTATGTTTCTATAGAAGTTAAACTCCATCTATATATAGTAGATGGCATATATATATACTTAGTTGTTACCGCGACTCCCCAAAGTAAGAACGAATTCACTTTTCTTTTAAAATTCTATGAACAAACAAGTTTGCTATATATAGTAAAGCCAAAAGTTCCAAAGACGGCTGATAATGCTAAGAATCTGACGAATAATCTAATCTCCTTGCTATCGTAAATTATATCACTGCACTAATGTACTCATCTGCTCTTTTCAATTATATCATCCACTGCGCTATATGCCATCTATTTCCATCAGTTTAAAAGAATAAGCAAGACAAAATACCTTCCCATTATAAAAAATCTCCACAACTATATCATATACTGGCCAAATGGATGAATCTGGCTCTTGTTTATTCGATCTATGACGGCTCTTCTGGTAACCTTCTGATTTAAGCAACTCTCAAATCTATTTTAACTGTATCATGCCAAGTTGGAAATAAAGGTGAATTAGTTCAGAATTAATCTGCTGTTCAGCAACGAGAAGGAGAAGATCTGGTTATTCTTAAAATGGTTCAATGCATTTCAAAAGTTTGAACTTTTAAAATTAATACAATCAAGGAAAAAGCTTTGTGGAGAAATAAAATTAGTAATACTGAAAAAAGCAAAATTTGAACTGTAAGATATAAAAAAAATATTTTGTCGGATAATTGTCTAAGCATGCAAAGAAAATTGATTCTGCATTTTCAATTAACTGACTGTTTGAATCTAACTTGGGACTAAAAAGTTCAAAGGCCTCCCCTCATCTGAAATAATAAGTGCACAAAATCAGGTTGAAAATCATCCATTATTTAGGAGGAGATGTGGAACATAGCCAAGGTTACATACCTACCCATATACTCCACAATGATCTTTATCAGCATTAAGATAACGCTATGGGTACACAGAAAAGATACACTTTCTTTGGAGATGGCAACGATAGGTTTATGTCTGCAAAACTAAACCGTAGTCTCCTCCTCCATGTTAGGTATATCTCATAGGCATAGCCTGCTACTACGTTTGTTACCATCTGTAAAGCTCAACTCTTCCGGAAAAACATAAGCCTAAGAGGCAGAGCTCAAGGCCATTCTCTATAATATCATGAACTTTAGACATTGTTATAGACTCTTTGCTAGAAATGGCTGGGATTTATTCTATGAGCCAGAGAACGTCTACCAAGGTCAGTATAGCTCTAAACCCCTGAAATGGAAAATCAACATACATAAACTGGATAAATAGGAACCTACTAGCTGAGCATAATTGTATACTGGATACTGGAAAAACAAGGGCTTCTTTTCCTCCCTCCTTAATACTCCAACCTGTCTCCTCCCCATGCCAAGGCAAAAAAGAGATTGCCATCCGGGCCTCTACTTCCTTCCTCTTTATCTATTCTTTCCGCCTTCTATCTCTCAACATAGGATGCCAATGAGCGGTAGTGGCCATTGTCTACTTTTCCTGAAAAGCAAAGCAAGCTCTGATTCAGTTTGATCCGAAAGCGTGTCTTTACCGTGTGAAAAGTCTTCTATTTAATTGGTTTTATTGCATTCCTTTGTTGCCTGACAGCGTGTTTATAGCTTTTCCTTTCTTTCCTTTGATGCCTGTCCTTATGTGGTCTTGCTCCTGGTTGATCTTCCTTTGGGGAGTCTGGCCATGAGTAGCTCTTTGGCGAAAATAGGCTCGCCTCCCAGCTATAGAAAACTCCCCAACATCTTGAATCCATTCTGAATAGCTCTGTAGCCCCTTAAAGTGCCAGAACCAGGAATGGATTCCTAGTTCTTTAAGTAAGGAATGTCATTTCAAATTGTCACATAGTGACTGTTTGCATTACTTTAACTTATACTTGCTTAGTATCCATCTATTGTTCCTCTGTTTTGTTTATGCTGCTGTGCAATATGAATTCAAATACTACGAATTTTCTAATCTGGCTCTCTTTCACTAAATCTCCTTCGATTCTTTTAATTTTCGCATAAAAAATCTTTTTCCTTGTCCAGTCTTTAATCTCTGGCTTTCCTTTAAATACTAACTTCTATAAAAAATTTTTTTAATCATTGTTGCCTATAAATTGTATATTGATAGTTTTCCACATAATGCACACAATTCACTGATTCTTTTCTTGTCTTGAGGGAATTCCTTTCTTTGGAGGCTGAATCGCTACCTCACTGCATTTCTTTAGTAGACTTAAATTTGACTCAGCTGTATTCTTTGGGAGCCAAAGAGTCAGAGGCGAGAATGCGCCAATTTCATTTTAAATGAATGGTGCGTAATGGAACGCAGATGCTCTTGCGCAGGTCTAATCTTACTGCCTGAACAATCTAGTGCATGCACGGCATCCATTTAAAAATGGGGAATGATTGTTGTATACATAGAAAAATGCGATCAGTAATTCGTTTTTCATTTCAAAATGTAAATGTTCAATCTGATTCATATCGCGTTTACTCTGCAGGTATATCAAAAATCTTTAAACTAAAGAAAGTTTAGCTAAAAAATATATAGAAAATCCTATCTACTATATGACAAGCATTTATTGATGTAAAATGAAAGATCCATGTACCATCAAGATTTTCTAATTTGTAAAATAAATTTTGGCTGTTTGTAATCTTTTCTTGGGTGAGTATTAATTTGTATAAGCAAAAAGTAATACTTCAGTATCCAAATGTTAAGATTTATTTAGGTTTATATTTGAAAAAATCTCCTGAGGCAAAATACACTTAAATTAGATCTTTTATTCTAAAAAAGTTACGCCTGTACTATATAGGAAAGAGGTTAAAATAGGAAATAAAATTGAGATTAGTTGGGCGCAAGCTGCTACTTAATTATAATTTTATCTGTTTAATGTTTTAAAAAAATGAAATTCCTTCAATACCATTTTCACTCATACCTCTTTATGTGCTTGGAGCTCTTGGAAATTTTGAAATTGTTCTCTTCATTTACACTATTTTGTTGATTTAGAATTTGACTATCAAAGCACCAGATTGATTTGAATCTAAATCTTTTCCATAACTTGTATCACCTGGTAAAATGAATTGAGAAAATTGAATCTAGGGTTCCAAAATATCACTATAATCAAGAATTTAAAATTCAAAAAGAATACAGAATCTACTCATTTGCGCTTTTTTTGTAAAATATTGCTAGTGTGCATTGGTGCTTTTTACCTTTAAATTGTGCTCAAAAGTCGGGTTTATTGATCATTTAAATATCAATCCATTTTACTTCCTGCCTGTAGATGTAGCAAAATTTGTAATGGATCATTAATCTCTAAAAAAAGCACTTACAGCAAAATGCTGAGTATCGATAAGAATATGCCATAATGTGTATTATAGAATTTGTCCTCTGAGGGTTGAAGTCATTTTATGCCTCCCATCTTTAAAGTCCAAAAAATCTACTTTAAACTGAAGAATCTAATCTCTTTGCTTCAATCGAGGCCCAAATCTAAGAATATCCCATCCATGATAGTTTAATAAAATTTATACAAAAACATAAAATTATTCATTTCTTTAAAATAATATGAAATAGAAAAAATAGAAATGCCCGGAGGGTTGCTAGTCCAAAATATGTGCTCTACTAAATCTCTACCTTTACATCTTAATCAGTAATTTAAGCAAAGTATCCAATATCGAATGCACAGTCTGAAATTCCTTATTTAGTCTTTCTTCGAACCATTATCGCAAATAATTAATATAAGTTCTGCACAAAATGTAAGGTTTGGTCTTATCGACAAAGGAATGATAATTCTTCATTCCAATGCTTCATGTCGAGTCTTAACATTCGGCCTTCAATCTGATCTTATTCTTGAGAACAAACTAATACAGAACGACCTTTAAAGAAGAGATAAACCACTACATGTAATGACATCAACTTTTAAACTATTTTTTGAATGAATTGAAATTGGAAAAATAAAATATTTGAAAAAAATACCCCACTGTTGAAAAATAGTTTTAATAAAAGTGAATTAATTAATTTAAAGGAAATTATACCTGAAAAATAAAAGAATCTCCGGTTGTAATACATAAGCAATTGGTAAAAAAGCCATCTATATAAAGTTTCAAGAAATTATATATCTGACATTTTAGAAAAAAAAGCATATTTATATTGTCT
This sequence comes from Araneus ventricosus, assembly GCA_013235015.1. Classification (NCBI taxonomy): domain Eukaryota; kingdom Metazoa; phylum Arthropoda; class Arachnida; order Araneae; family Araneidae; genus Araneus; species Araneus ventricosus. The sequence continues at coordinate 8,183 of BGPR01046679.1, forward strand.
TTAAAAAGAATCTCGATTAAATTAAGTTCTCAAATATCTATAATTGTGTTTGTATTGAAGTAATCTAGTAAACTGAGAAAGTGACGGAGTTAAATCTATAGTCTAAAATAGACTAGTGAAATCGATTTCGCAAACTAACTAATATGGAGTAAAATAAAAGTAATGTGAGTAATAGACAGATCGAAGGCAAGATTTAAATTGTACTTACCTCTGCAGCTTAAATCTGAATTTTATTAATCTGCAATTTTGGCCAGCCTAACATCTGTCGCAACAGCCATGGAATTTAGTTCATAAAGGGTCTAGGAAGATGAGTATTGAAATAATCAATATGCTGAGTATTCTTCATACAAGGGAAATAGCATTGAAAGTATGATAAAAATTTTAAACTTTTCTCTTATATAGAATTTTGTGTTGGATTTATAAACAACTATCTTTTATACTCTCTACATTAAAAGCTGCTAGCTGGTGTTGTTCTGGATCATTTTCATATACTGATCCCACTGCTCGGTCTAATTGTATCTACAAAACATGAATACTGTTGGTCTCCTGGTATTTAACGCTGATAAGGAAATCAAATTGAGACTTGGAAATCTTACTGTGCAAACCAGACACGGTTCTTATATACCTGAGGCTGCTCGGTAGAAATATTTCAAGCCCACACTCCTGAGAAATTCTAAACCTACTAAATACTCTTCACTCTGCATTGTTTTCGCTGATTTATCTTTCCCTCCTCCTGCCCTGACTCTCTGCACAGCAGCTAAACTAATCCCTTCTTTGCCCTGTACTGAACCATTTCCACATGAATCTTACTCCCAGGTCGCCATGCCCCCCCAAGTACTGGATTGTGGGATCATCTGCACCTGGGAAATTTAAATAAACGAAAAGGCCTTAGTAACTAACCATCGCCATTACTATTCGCAATGCATGCTGAAAAAGCCACAAACAAAAAACAAGTTGAAGTAATAAGAAATAACAGCGTAATAAATAGTCGACTCTGACGCGACCAAAATAAAAAAAGAAATATTTTCTTAGCTTTAACAGTGGTAAAGACACGTGAATAAAGGATTTTATGAAATAATACATTTGATTTTATAACAATAAAAGCATTGTTAGAACTTGAGTTTGAAATCCATTTTGAAACCTTAGTTACAGTTAGAGAAAAAATTGCACAGAATTAAATTTATATCATTAAAAAGACATTTTTTCTCTCTAAGGCAATGTAAGAACAATTTTCGTACTATAAGTATTTATAAGTTATTGGCGAAGAACGTCTAAACATAGCTTAATTTCCGTTATTTAATTAAATAAATAAAAATCTAATTCGAATTTTAAAATAATTTTTATGGCGTTAGCTCCCTCTTGTGCTAATCCATCACTGTGCCAAATTTGGGCGTCGTAAGTCCAACTGTGTGGGCGTGCATGAAGAACCAAAAAGCGAACAAACAAACACACGCACACACATACAAACTTTAATCTTTTATTTAGTATACAGATTGTGAATTATATTTAAAAATTGATTGTTCAGATTAGGAATTGCTAGAGTCTGATTGATAATTATGAACTGTTAGGTGTGTGCCAGGGCAATTGAAGCCAAAAAGGGTTCTTATTTTTGAACCAAACGTATATTAACGTTAAATAATATAACGTTAATAACGTATATAAACGTTAGCTCCCTCTTGTGCTAATCCATCACTGTGCCAAATTTGGGCGTCGTAAGTCCAACTGTGTGGGCGTGCATAAAGAACCAAAAAGCGAACAAATAAACACACGCACACACATACAAACTTTCCTCTTTTATTTAGTATATAGATTGTGAATTATATTTAAATATTGATTGTTCAGATTAGGATTTGCTAGAGTCTGATTGGTAATTATGAACTGTTAGGTGTGTGCCAGGGCAATTGAAGCCAAAAAGGGTTCTTATTTTTGAACCAAACGTATATTGGAAAAATATAGAATGGACAGAATTAAAGAGTCATTGGTCGGACTGTAAAGAGTACTGTAAAGAGAGACACAAATAGAAGAAAACAAAACTAGCGGTCAAAGGAACGCTGAAACTTATTTTTAAGCATTTCGAAGCGTACGAAAATGAGTAGCTGAATAAGTTACAAAAATGAAAGCTTAAAAACAATAAACTAGAAGAATTAGAATAAATTTAAAAAAGAATCTTAACTTAAACAATAACAAAAAATAATTTTATTTATGAGCAATAAAATTTATAGAATAAAATTTAGAAAAAATGCAAACAATGTTTAAGTAATGCGCAATTACAATAGCAAAACAAAAAAAGAAAAATAGAAGAAAAAAAACAAAAGAAAAATAGAAATCAAGATCATAAAAATATAGCCACAAAAAAACCAAAAACAACTCAGAGGTAATCGAATAAAACCAAAAACAAGCAAGGAATCCATTCTAGTACATTTGTCAAGGGCAAAGAACTTTATTCGAAATGGATTCAAATAATAATAATTGGGAAATTTTTCTGTAAGAAGCTAGCATTACGGCAAATATAGCTTCTCTTAGCCCGAAATTTCCCAAACAAAGGACAAAGGAGATCTGTACATCAAAAAGACACACACATCAAAACGCTAATAAGATTGATTAAAATTATCAGCCATCTGGCTATATTAAAATAAGCCTTCATAAATAGGAAAGATAGAATATAGGCGAACAGACTCTAGAATAAAGATAATTCAATCATCGTCTTAAAATAATTCACTCTTAGGTGCGACGCAAACTAATTGTGAATTGTGTTTAGTATGGTTTAGTTATATTAATGTCTAGTTTTGAAACAGCACGATGACTATTGGGGACAGACCTCGTAATTTTGAGCTTATTCGTTTGCCTGAGCTAGTACTCCCCATCACCAGCTTTTGCACCGGACCAGCTGGAGGTCGTTTGACCCCTGCGTCTGATTTAACGTGCATTAGGCCCATACACGGAGTCGGGTTCATTGGAATCGGGTTTCGAACCTGGAACCGTCCGACCGCATGAGTAGCGCAGGAGTGCTACTTAAGGGTTAAATTCTAGCAATGGTTACTAACACACGCCTGTCCATTTAATTAATGCATTTAAGTAAAATTTCTGAGGTGAAAAAATGGTTGTTTTTACCAAAAGTTTCTTTTTTCTCCTCAATTATTTTTCACTCTATGCATTTTTGTATGCTATGAAATATATACCACAGATATTTGACATTCTTATGAGAATTTACTATTCTCCACAATGTTCTGAATATTGATATTTTAATTCTAACCTTTTCGCATGCATGTTAGAAGTTCGAAGATATGGAATTTATATAAATGAGCTAAATCTCGTAAATCAAGTACGTCTCTACAAGGTACCTTTAAATAATAATCAAATTCAGAAAGTATATGCAACATACAGCCCGTGATAGAACATATTAAAATTTTAAAATTCAACTGAATGAAGCGAATTATACTAATACCTTTAATAGCAGATTTTCAGCATCAACGTAATTGAAATTCTGATCTGTGGAGAAAGTTTAGCATATTATAACACAATTATGTTTTAGAATATTATATATTGTTCTACAATTAGCTTTCTATTTTTGATTTTTAGTAATGGTAAAATTAGAAGCAATAGTACAAAATAACTTTTAGGACAGTAGTCAGGACACTTTTTATTATGTGTTGCTTTCGTGTAAATCAGGACATTTAAGATATAAACACTACTTGTATTATATTCTGTTTACTTTTAAGCACTATATCTTTACGTTATAAACATTACTTCCATTAAAACTAATTCGTATTCGCGTTTACTTATAATGCGAATATGAATT
>BGPR01046680.1:0-11980 GCA_013235015.1 Araneus ventricosus
AATACTTTTATTTCTGTTTATAAATTTTAGGAATATTCAGATGATGAAATCACTTAATGATATTTTCTGTTTTTTAATACTTTTATTTCTGTTTATAAATTTTAGGAATATTCAGATGATGAAATCACTTAATGATATTTTCTGTTTTTTAATACTTTTATTTCTGTTTATAAATTTTAGGAATATTCAGATGATGAAATCACTTAATGCTTCTGCGTTAGCGCGCATAAAAGGTGTATTGTTGTCATTATTAGTAATGTTTATATTATTTTTAACTTAATTTTTGAAGTTCTAATTTTTAAATTTTAGGACATTATTCGTAGGATTTTTTTTTTTTTTTTTGGCATATTTCTAGACTCATTAGCAAATCAGTGTGGCATTATTAGTGTGATTGTATCAGAGCAGGGATGGGGAACCAGCGGCCTTAAAGCCCCATGAGGCGGCCTTACCAGTTATCAACAGTTTTCATTGCCCAACTCCCGAAATTTAATAAGGCATTCCAGTGCAAAAAGGTTCCCCACCCTTGTATTGGAGTATTTAGATCGCGTTAAAAATTGTTGCATTTTTTCCCCATTTTGTTTAAAATTATTTTTTTTATTGCACGCGAGATACTGAAACCAAGATGACCTGCAATTAAATTTTTGATATTCAGTTTGTCATAATATTTGTTACAGTAGAACCCCGGTAATCCGGACACGCGCTAATCCGGAACCTTCGGTAATCCGGACGGTCCATGGAGAATGATGCAAACCCGCATCCTGCGCTGCTCCAACCCATGGATCAGAATGTTATTCAAAACATCAAGCTGGGATATCTCAAGTTGCTTCTTTTACGAACATTCTCAGTGATCCTGTGCACAATGAAAACTTGGAGAAAACACTAAGAAATATAAATTTAAAAGATGTGTTCAGTCTTGCTAACTGTTGTTAATCATCAATGTAGACACTGATGCCCAAGTCGTGGAAAAATTTGCTTCCCAATTTTATTGGTTCTGAAGTTGAAGAAAATGTGCAAATTGAAGAAATTCAGCTTGCATCACTCATTAACCAATTACAAAACACGAACCCGATGTCTAATACTGAAGCCCTCCAGTGGGCTGCTGAGGTTGACGACAGTTTGGCACGAAATGAAATTTTAACAGTCGACGAAATTATCAGGACGGTAACAGCAGAAGATGATGATGATGACAACGACACCCCTGTAAACCCCGTCAAAATTTCTCATTCTGAGGCTGTGGCGACACTCAACACTTCATTACAGTGGTCTGAAGAGAAAAATTTTAAAGCACACGAAATTATGCTCCTCGGAGGTTTAAGAGACCGCGCATTTTAATTAAAAATTGGAACGGCCGCGCAAAAAAAAAAAAAACTGACTTTTTTTAACACTTATGTTCATTCACTTACGAATGAAGTAATTATGCATGCACATATTATATTCATACTGTATCACGTTCATTCAGTTTATCCACACAATGTTAGTTCATACAAATATACCATGGTACCTATGCACACAATTTTGGAAAAAAAGTGTTTTACGTTATTTTTTTAAAAAATCTCGCTAATCCGGAAATCCCGCTATTTCGGACGTCCATGTGCCTGAATTCGTCCGGATTACCGGGGTTCTACTGTACTTGAAAACTTCTTGCATAGAGATCAAATAAAACTCGATAAATCTGGTTTTGGAAGCTGGAGAAGGACAAAAAGGCCCGGAAATCTGTATTGCCTATAGACCCTCACGGTGCTTAATCCGACCCTGTACACAAAGAAAACAACAGGATTCCATTTTAATAATTCGGACAAGAATATTATAAAACAGTAAATATATCAGGAAAATATACAAACGTTTACATGTTGCCAAATATTGTTAATGTGTAGAATTTTTTTTCAACTAAATAAGTCTATAAAGGCTATCATTTCTTTTACTTCAATTTATACACGCAAAATAAATAACGAGGAGTTCATCCAAAAATTCTATTTTAGAATAATTCTTTTGTTTCAGCATCATATGATAACCATTACAAGTATCACGTTCCATGGAGAATAAAAGCAGAAGAGATATGGATTAAACAACTGCATGCTAAGAGAGGTTTGGGAAAAAGCACGCGCTGGATACACTAGAACTCCAGTATTCGAATTAAACGAAGATCAGGCCAATTCCAATTCGGATAACTGGATAAAGCTTAGAAATTAAGTTGAAAAAAACGTCAGACATAGAGAAGAACTTAACTTTAATTCATGAAGTTAAACTAAACAAACATAAGCTACAGGAAACAGTAAATACTGTAAGATTTAAATATAAAAGAAACCACATATTAAATTATGTATGAAAGTTCATTACATACATACATAGGCATCAAAATTGCATATGAAGAATATAATAAGTATGTCCCTATTTTAGTTGCTAAAAATTACCTCATCCGGTTAAAGGATGCGTCTAGACCACAGACCATGATCCCACTATTATTTTTCCGACTTTGACACGTTTCTTTCTTTTTCTCTTCTTATTTTTTCTCCCCAAATCTATTTGGATAACTGAAGATTGGGCCTCGGACAATTTTAGAGTTCTGCTATAGTTGAATCAACCACATCTAATAATGTTTACTCTTGCTGAGAACCGTACCGATGTTTTGGCGACCATGCCAAAGCTGCAACCGCCACACACTTGCTACATTTTTTGTCAATTTTTCATTCACTCTATGACCCCCCCCCCCCAATAACTTACTTCCTATAAATTTTTTCTATAAGGATTTATAAAATTTTATAATTTTTTAAGGTAGGTGTAATAAAAATGATGTTTTCTTGAAAAAGGATGCTTAATCTCTACTAATAATAAAAGAGAAAGTCTGTGTGTCTGTTGGAGGTGTACAGAAGAGACTGTGGAACGTAGAACTACCAAATTTGGCACAGATATACTTTGGATGCAGAAAATGTGCACCTCTGAGCCGTTTGTTTTATTTTAATTCAAATTTAAATGATTTAAAAATTAAACCAAATTTCGTCGTTTTTTGCCAATAACTTCTGAATGAATTGACAAAAAAAATTGTATGTCATTTTAAAGAGCAAAAAAATATCTTTCCAATGATAACAGTTTTATTATTGTAGAAAATTTTATCTATTTTTTATATATATTTTAAGTCATCATAAATCAGAATTTTAAGGTCGTTGATTGCGAGAGTAGAAATTGACGTAGGGGAGGCGGGGCGTAGTAGCTGTAAACATCATGGCCTTGTGTATCTTCAAAACATTATTATTATTGATGTAAACGCTTCGGCAGTACATATACTAAAATTGGAACGATACAGAGAAGAGTAGCATGGCCCCTGCGCAAGGATGACACGCAAAATAGTGAAGCGTTCCACATTTTTAACACTGATCTGAGAAATGCGCTTACGCTCCTAGTCTTACAGAGTTTATTATAAAATTAGCCAATTAAATTCTTTGAAAACCTCCCTAATATTAAAAATCACTTCATATAAATTGTAAGCGATTCCAGATCAATTTTATATAAATAATTCCTCTTTTTCAGCATTCTTTTTCCCCTATACTCCATGACAACTACTTCAAACGTTCCCCCACATGGACTGGATAGTGCAGTAGGTTAGACATGTTTCTCTCACCCTTTTATCTCGGGTTCGAATCTCGCTTGAGTTTTGCCCTCGTCATCTTTTCTCCCTCTTTTATGCATACCTAAAAGGAAACATTAGATTTAAATTCTTCCAATACTCTCATTTAACTTTTGCTACTTTATTTTATAGTGCTTTATTTTATTTTATATTATTTTCTCAGTAATTTTCAAACATTTCTTTTGCGTTTTAAAATTCTCTCCTCATCTAAATATTTCTCAAATTTTACAAAATTTTTCTCCACAGTGTTATTATCGGCGATTAATGAAGCCTAATAGATAGCTTTAGAATAATAAATTTGGTTTTATTTTATTCATTGCAGTCATTGGCTTTAATCTTAATTATTAATTATGGCTCTACACTGTTGAATGGAGATGTGTGTTTTTATATTTTACTTTGCTTCGCAGAGAGAATAACTATTATCCAAACGTATGCCTGTTTTAGTTCATTTTTTATCATTTGCTATTATTAGCTATTATTTGACAATTTGTGTTTTTATAGTTTATAATTGGAGTTCGGAGAGGGGGAATTTCGTAGCTCACTTCTTTTTTTCCGCGCATTTTTGGTTTTAATGAAGCTTTTAATAAATCATGGAAAGTAAATGTTGACATTTTTAAAAAATTCAAATTTTAATGCATTTTAAATGTATTTGGTACACTTTCTGCGAGTTTTTATCAAATTTTTAGTATTGTTTCTAATTATATGCCGAATCAATATTTCAAAAAGCTCACTTAGAATACACAAATAGAAGGAACAGAATATGGAAAATTACATTAAAAAACATTTAAATAGTTATTGCTCAGATAAATGGTTTCTGATATCACACATAATTATATTTCAAATAATGTCTAATATTTGCTTGAGTTAAAGGGTTATTGTTTTTTTTTATTTCAAATAATACTTTATTTTATTTTTATTGAAATATCAGATTTGAAATTACATTAATTGTAACATATTTACTTGAAATTAAAATGCAATTCATATTGCTTCAATAATGTTCCAAGAATTTAAAAGGAATATTTGAAAAGTGGTAGAGGATAATTGCATTCATTTAAATTCTGTCAAAATTAGATTTGATTTACCTACTGACAAACTTTGAAGTTTGACTTGATGTAACTGAAAATGATCTATTATTTTATTCTGGATGCATTTGAATTTCATTTTTGATTTTGGTGTCATTTCATATAAAAAGCATCTAAAAATTCAAGATTTTAAACATTTCACTTGGTTTATAGTAGTCATTTGTGGAAATCTTCAGATTTATCTATCAGCTTTCAAGGCCAATCGTTTATTAAGATCAGGAACTTCAATTGAAAATTACTTCATTGGATAGCTTTAGTTCTAAATTATTAATGCAAAATATAAAAATAACAATTCATTAAAGCAACTTACTAATTTCAAATTTTACTGATATAACAGAATCATTTTAGCTAATAAGTAAGGCGAACTAGTAGGTGGCTTGTGAACTATATTGATGAAAAATGCTGTACACAAAAAATTAATTGTATCATTGCAGTAAATAAATTGCAATTTCGTACATATTTTCTAAGATTTTCCATTTACCCTTAATTGTTTAATCAGCCACGGAAGGCTTATTTTTAAATTATTTTTTCTTTTCCCATCAGACCGTATTAATCTTGCAGTTAATACCGCAAGACCGTATTAATCACCTTGTTTTTCAGCGGTAACTTTCGTGGCCCCGCTCACCCTTGGCGAGGGCCCATCTCGCCACCCTCTCAGTATGGCCCAGCTCTTGCTTATAGCTGGCTTTAAAGCGCTGAGAAATAGAAGAACTGATTGGAATAAAATTGAAGCTTGAAATAGTTGCACTAACAAAATATTTTAACATTTACACAAAAGTGTTCCTACGGAAAATGGCACTTAGGAATAACACCAAAATTCCGTCGTCTCCCTCGTTCCTCTGAATGCGCTTTCAGGAAAATAAATGCAGTGTTTAGTTCAGCTTAGTTATATCAGTGTCCCGTTTAGAAGCAGCACGGAGACTATTTTGGGGCAGACCTCGTCATTTTGAACAGCATTCAGATGACGAGGACGACACCCGAGATGGCAACCCTCTCCAAACTTACGCATCACACCTAAATAAATGCTGAGAAACAGCAGTCTCGTCTGGACATCAAGCGCACACACAAACATTGCCTTTTATAAGTATAGATAGGATGTTTTACAGGGCTTTACTTTAATAATTATTTGTATTTTCATAGCATCACCAACATAACTTAGGGGACTCAGAGGTAGATTGTCATTTCGCTAATTAAATGTGACCATTGAAGCTCCCTTACCACAAACTTAATGCACACAGCACGAACTGAGTAGAAGTTTATCGAAGAGATATTTTACTAAATATTTGCAGCAGATTTTCATCTCCATTGAAACATAGGATGCAGTGACACGCAGCAGTGAAATGGGGATTGTTGGTAAAGTCGATAAACAGACGACGTTTTCCTACAGGGTGTTCCGGAATTCCACGTAAAAACCTAGAAGGGAGGTAGCGAACATCAATACGAATCATAATCACATAGGAAAGCATGATCGGAAATGGATACGCGGCGCTGTACGCGACCTCTTAACCCGTTAACGCCCAAATTAATCCTACTGAATATATTTTGATGAATATCTCAAATCCAAGTTATTATGGACTATTTAGAGTAATAAATGTGAAATTCAAGCAATTGTTTTGATAGTTTTGAAAATATAGACGCTGGGAATTTCGGCGATAAAAAGCTAGTCTTGTTAGTGAAATCAACAAGCTTTGATACAACATATGAACATTGTAATAAAGGCCTAATCACAGCATTTTTTGAATTTTTATACAAATTTGATTTAAATTATTTTTTTTTTAAATATTTATCAAAAATATAAACGAAATTTTGTATTTTTACTAATAAAATTTTTGGTTTTCCTAATAATAACGATAGATATACTGGACAAATTTTTAAAAAAACGTACATAACACGTTAATACATAAAATGCTTTAAACTACATAGCATTCATGAAATACATTTATATACACAAATATCATTATCATCCCTAGGTAAAGAGTAATCTGGAGTATCTTTTACTTCAGCAGCATATCTAAGCTTTTCATATAAAATAAGGTCATATATTTCCCGAGTGAAATTTTTTTAAACATTTCTTTTACACTGGCGCATTACATTTATAAGATTTCCGAAATTTTATCTATCCTTATTTGTTCATTGAGTTTTGAATATCCAGAATCAACTTTTGACCAATTTATTTTTGTATTTTATTTCTGATGGAGGTAGTCTCGCATAATCTTCATCGAAAGCGATAATATTCATTAATTTATCAGAAAATTCGAATTGTGCTTTTTTCTTCTATATCAGACACTGCAAGTATAGCTGTAAGTTAATCATCGAAAAATCTTTTTAATCGATTAACTCGTCAACGACGGGTAGAATTTCAATAATATCCGTTTCAATGTATTATGAAAATAAATTTTCTCGAGCTTCATCTTTCCTAAGAAACTTACGAGACATGGTTATTACACCATAATTTCTTAAAAATAAGATAAAATACAAGTATTTGCTTTGGAAGAGTTGAACGAGTTTTTTATTCAATCATTACGCACAACGTACGAAGAAGTGAATAATCCTGAAAAGTTGAATAAAAATTTGCTGCAACGCCCAGCGTCCTCAATTGAGGGCAGCATTAAATAACGACATATTTGAAAAGGAAAATTTCAAAAATACAAAATAATTTACTATCATATGTTTCTAGTTGATGCAGATGCGCGAAAACCAAATGCACCTGCGAGGCTTGAAAAATAGCAAAACGGCGATACAAATCACGAAATTATAAACAGTAGCAGCTGCATGAAAATTTGTAGGAATGCTCATCGCAATGTCATCTGCCATTGTTACAAATAAAAAAATCTGTTCAAGAGCGGCACGTGCGGGTTCCTCATTGCAGACGTCGACTAAGTACAGTCAAAACGAACGCCGAATTGGCCGATACGCACATCGTACATGGCCTAGCTGACGGAAATGGACGCGCTGCTGTATGATTATGTCGGGAAAGATTTCCAACGAGGAGAGCACCAAATATTCAATTATGTGCATCAAAACCTGCCTGAGCATGAATCCTTCACAGTACCGAAGCAGGATACCGGTTGGTTGGACACAGGTCGATTCGGTGTGATGGTCCCGTCGTATGGCCCATCAGTTAGATAACACGATTTATTTCCCTCGGTGTTTTTTCCTGAGGTGCCTAGAAGGTCAATCTCCAGCAGATCCGGATATGGACCTGGTGGCACAAATCGTCATCGCTGCTGTTGAAAAGCCCGGTATCTTTGAGAATGTTTGGCAATCCACGCGGCGTAGAGGTCATGCGTGCATCAGTGTCAATGGGCGAAATTTTACACACTTCCTGTGAATCCTGTAACTATTATTGCACTCTTTTGGGGAGATAATAAAGCTGTTTACACTGCTTTCTGTATCGTATATATTATATTCCGTACTGCCTTCATGTCTCTTTATCACTTGAGGGTGGCATTTTCGACCATGTTTTTATATGCGATTATGATTCCTAACTTTGCTCTCTATCTGCCCTGCAAGTTTGTACGTGGAGTTCCGGAACACCCTATATATAACGAATTCTAAACTTTTGTTGTCGGCGATGGTTTTTAGTGGTCACAAACTTACCGATTATTTGGTCTGTTTAACAGGTTTATTGGAACTCTCGGTGATTACCAAATAAGCCAATTCTACTCTAAGCCTCTGGAAAAGAACCTAATGTTGCAATTAGGTGGACCACAAAAAGTTCACCAGAACACTCCACACAAGATAATCTTTAGAAAAATATTTGTATAAGGGTGAAAATTTAAGTATAGCGTGTCAGAAGGCTCTAGAATTTCTAGACCTACTACGACACCACATCCGAGACTTGCAATCTGTAGCTGCATCGTCCCACTCCTCCACCACACTTTTCGTTCACAAAGAGCTCTACAATTCTTCTCATGTGTTTATCCGCTTAGATGCCGAGCGCCGTCTACTCCAACAGCCTTATGATGTACCATTTAAAGTGTTCCACAAAAAGGAGAAGGTTTATAATATCCAAGTTACATACAAGCCCACATGGATCTCTATCAACAGGCTCGAACGAGCCTTTGGTTTTATAGAACCCAGTGCATCTATTCCAGCGATCGAATCCAGATAATCTCTTTTAGCGAGCGACTCTGCGTACACCACCAGATATCGACGCAAAGTTCGTTTTCTCCTGCCTGCGAAGTATCGTCCCTACGACTGCGGGAGGGGGGGGGGGAGGACTGTTGTGCCCTGCTAGAGCTTGATTAATCTGTTGAACTGCGGATGCCGTGCTAGAGCTTGATCGATCTTTTGAACTGCGTTTTTAGTTGTTCTATTTCTATTTTAGTTTTATTTAAGGATATGACAACAGTCTTTTCCCATAGATATATATATTGTTGGATTTTATCCCACCCAAGAGGCACCTCAGATATGGGATGAGAACCTGCCGTATAAGTAAGTTGAGTCACGCTTTCCGGTGGGATATAATAAAGGTGGTGTGCCTCTTAGGGCCCCATCTCCGATGACTGGTCGTACCCCCCTTAAAAAGGGGGGAAGCGCATGCGCCGCTCGTAATTTTGCGTCGGCCATAGTGACGGTGTTTCTTTTCACGGCAGCTGGTCTTTCAGAAGTACCGGGATGCCTACAGGAATGGCGCTAGAGTTTGCCCGACGGGGGGGGCACGATCTCCCCGACAGGGGGGACGAGCGTAATGAAATTGGTCTCAAATTTTCGCCAGATTATTATTTATCAACTACAGTTGAATACCCCGTACAAAAATTTTCCCCGACAGGGGGCCCTGGCCCCTCCCCGGTCTCCCCTCTGGCGCCACCCTTGGATGGCTAGGCAGGGCCGGGGCTGCGATACTGTCGGATTTTGTCCAAATAAACAAGACTTGATAGGTTTCTTCATTAAGTTATCGTTTCATTTCGTAGACGTTAAGGTTTAACGTTCTTGTAAATATGTTAACGTGGTGGGTGAAACATTATGGAGTCGGATACTCTTCATCAAACCACACCTAATAAGACAACTCTACTTTAAGCCTCTGAAAGAAAATTATTTAAAGTTGTACTGCATTCACAAAAGCATTTCACCAGAACATTCCACACAAGATAATCTTTACAAAAATATCTGTTTAAGGGTGCAAAAATAAGCATAGCATATAAGCAACAAAAAGACCAGATTTATACCCCAATAAAGTATCTTTTAGAAATTATAAAGCGAAACATTTGAGGAAATAAGCAGTGTTATTCCTCTCTAGATAAGTTAAGAGCATACTAACTTGACTAACTGAAGACTTATAAGTTATTGTATGTTGAATTTAAGTACTTGGAACCTGGGTTCTATTTGTTCCAAAAGGTATATTTTTAATGAACTGGGGGTCATAAATATTTTTTTTAATTATTGCATTCAGTTTTTTGCAAAGCAATCAAGGTCAGCTTGTTCTAAGAGTTTAAAAACTGTCATGAATTAACATTAACATATTTAATTTTGTTAATTATTAAAGCTGTACACAATAACTTTAAATCAATGGCAAGGAATGTTGAAATCAAGAGAAATAAAGGGGGAAATGTGATCAATAGATTATAAAACAAAAAAATAACTAATTTTTCTTTAAAATATCCAATAAAGGACATTTCCTTTTTAAAAACACATACAGAAAGCATTCATAATATTTTAAGCATTCTTAATCAACTTACAAAGAAATCAAAATAAGACGATTTCTGAAAAGAACAGAATAAATGCCGAGAATAAGAAAAATAAGAATCAAATATTCAAGAATAAAACTCTTTACAAAGAGTTAACCATTAGATATTGTTAGACAAATAATTCCGATTCAGTTTATTTGAAATTTTTATGATTCTGTTAAATATATATCCGAACTTGTAATAACTAATTAAAGTCTATAACCTGAATATAATTCTAGGCATTGATTATATTTACCAATAAAATTTAAAATATTATTTGATTTGAAAATTAACATCCCATTTTGAAGCTACACAAGGGCTAATTTGGGATGTACCTCGTCATTTTGAGCCGTGGTCAGATGACAAGGACCATTTGGAGTACGATAGTCCAATGACTGATTTAGCCAACATACGCAAAGTATCTTTCATGGAATCAGGTCTTGAATCGAAACGTGAACCCTGCTACCAGGACACAGCAGCCTCCTTCAAAATATGAATAATTTGCTACACTGAATATTATGCAAATCTTACTTAGACTCAAATCTCAAAAACTTTGGACAATAAACAGATTTCTAATTTGCTACTGCATTTTTTAAGAACTGAAATAAATAGGTTTTCACATTAAAAGAGGATAGAAATGTCACTAACTAAATGAACCAATTAACGAATGCCAGCATTTCTCTCTCTCTCTCTCTACAGGGAAAACTATGTGAAGAAAAAGCAGGTTATAGCTACATTTTTTTTTTATTTATATATAGCTAGCTACATAGGTTATATCTATATATTTTCATTAATGAATGGCCTCATCTTATTTCATTTCGAATTAAATATATATTTTAAAAACCTGTATATCATTTAGTTATTATTTTTTAAACAAAATAAGACTATTATTTCACTTTTATTATTTGTTGATAAATGTAACCTCAAATTTTAATACCTTTCTCATACATTATTTTTAGCATAATTTCCACTGAATGAAAGTCATACTTAACCTATAATGAGTTACAGAAATTTTACCCACATTTATTGGAATTGAATTCTCCCTTGTAGCTATTGATGAAATAAAATGATGACAAATAAAACAGTGCTGCATTGAAATTCGTAAAAGTTTTATGTATGCTTTCCTTAAATTTTCATTTGTTGAAAGTCAAACTGAAATTAGCTTCAGTCCTAATATCAGTCTCTTTAAATACTTTTTCTTTATTTATTGTTAAAATTTCTGCACACCCATCTATTTCTTATGACAGAAAAAGATGTCACCCAAACTGATGCATAATAGCTGCTTTATATGTTATTAAATTTTAGATAAGTCAAAAAAGAGTAAAGAATTTTTTTATTATGCAATTCAAATTTGATGAATTATGCTTAATAAACAAATTTCAAATTAATTCTGATATTTTAGTCCAGTAACCTGATTGTCTCTTTTTTTTTTATAACTGTCTTTTTTTAATGCAATACTTTTCAACTTTCTTGTGTATATGTAGATGAATTTTCAATGATTGTGAACAAAAATAAAATTTAAAACATGAATACATATAGATATTTTAATTTCTCTTATTCTTAAATCCGTAACTATAGTAACATCACAATTTATAACGTGTAACAAT
>BGPR01046681.1:0-11980 GCA_013235015.1 Araneus ventricosus
TCGTTTATTTCATGAATTCTATATATTAAAATAAATAAATTGCATTAGAATGTTTAAATCATCCGTTGATTTTCAAGCAAGCAAGTCGTGTAAATAAAAATTAGTTACTTGGAGAAACATCTATATATGTAATGTCTTATGTGGTGAGAAAAAAGGTTCGAATTTCTTAAACACAGTTTGGCAACAGCTCGTAAGTTTGGTTTGTTTACATCGGCGAAAACTCTGAGACGAAGATTTTTTTTCAGTTAAACAGTTTGATCAAAATATGTTTAAGTCTTTCAGTTTCGATTGGGCAAATGAAGGAATGTCTCCTTAACATGTCCTTTCTAGTTAAAAGGTTGAGGAATGGGCTATTTCATCTTTCGATTACTCACATATTCTGAGTTTTAAAAAGCATAAGTCACTAACCAGAGGAAAATATTGTACCTTTCTTGACTAAATTGTAACTGTAGTGAGTCTGTACAGATGTGGGGAAGCTTTCTGAGCAACATAATATGAGTAAACTTCAATTTTAAAAAGGTAAAAATACATAATTATTATGGTTTCAATTTTGAATAGTTAAAATGAGCATGTTTCAATCCACTTTTCTCTTTAAATGATCCTTTTTTAGATAAAAGGTTGTAAAATGGGTTATATCATCTCGTTACAACTTAAATTTCTGAGGTTTAACACATAAATAACTGCCCAGAAAGAAAAGTTATATCTTTCTTAAGTAAATAATAATTGGAGTGAGTGTAAATAGATGTAGGGAAGCTTTTTTCACCAACATTTCGCTGAAAATAGGGCATGTTTATAATTTTTGTGGAATGAAGTTAAGGCAAATAAAACTTTTGAAGATATTGTCAATAGTGTATGGAAAGAAGTTTTAAATGACTGATTTCTGATTCAAGTAAATAATTTTGATTTTTAAACATCTTAGATTATATATATAAGCATTCAAATTTCTTTCTTACATTTTCATATATATCTCTGCGCTACCAGAAGATTTTAATTTTAGTAATTGATGAAAAATTTATTTTAGGAGTTAATGAAATTTCAGATAATTTAAATTTACTTTCAGTAATTAATGTATTTATAATTTCTTATTAATGGCAGAAATGCATAACCAACTGTATGCCGAGCGAGCTGGGATCACGCAGGGATGCCAAAATAATCACAACGTGATTCTTGGGGGTTAGGGAGCGAAGCGAACATGGCGTGTAACCCCATAGTAGGTTTTATTTCTCGTTTTGGAAACGACTGCAGCGCCACTCATCGTGGAGCACGGATGCTCAAACCTATAAGTTTTGTCTTATCGAAACGAAATCTGAATCATAATTTCCTGTTCCTTCATCCCTAATGAATTTGCTTATGAATTGAATTTGGGTTTCATATTGTTTATTACTTAACTTACTTTTTACTTGTTTACTTTGTATTTTAAAGGCAATTTCAAACTTTTTTCAAATATATAACAGTAGATTGAAGACAATAGCCCTCTTCGTTTTAGGTTTGTTAATAAGACGATTACTCTGCTTTCAGCTTGCTCTAGCATTTCAGTTGTGAAAATTATTATGTTAATTCGGAAAACGACGCAATATAAATTTTCTTTTAGTATTTGAAAAACCTTTTTTCGGTTTCTGTGTATAGTATTAATCCTGCCATGTTTATTCATTCCCTTTCTCTGTAAACGAAACAAATTCAAAATATATAAATTAAAATTATAAACAAATCAGCTATTATCAAAAACTAACTAGCAAATCGTGATGTCATTATATTATCATAACCATTTATTAATAATATTTGAATTAATATAATTTACTAATTTTTTTAATATGCGATAAGACACATAAAAATTGCAGGAGGTGATTTATAATGTGATTGAAGTCGCATTACAATTTAAATCTAAGAAATATAAAATACAAAAGCAAATATAAACGGCCAAGTGAAAACGAAAAAACAATTTTATTAACACTATTTTCAATGAGCACCAGTTTTCTGAATACAATTTATTTATTATATAATAATAAATAGAAACTTTCGTGGTCAAATATATTATGAAAATGATATTTAAAACAAGGTTCGGCCCAACAAGGGTGAGTAACCTTTTCAAGTATACTTTGAGCTAATTTAATCAATTTATAAATTTGTTAATGTATTACTGTCATACTTTGAGCTAGATTTTCTAGTTCTGAAAATTAATTTGTTAATTCTGAAGGGGACGTAAAATATATTTTCTTTTTCAGTATCTGAGATATTCTTTTTCTGTCTGTCTGTATAGTATTAATGTATATTAAGTACGAGGTAGTACCCAACACACCTTGTCAAGTATACATGTAGAATAGTCTCTTGATACTGCAAACTACAGCTTCGCACATCATAAGGAGAAACCAATATTCCCAATTTATTTCATAGTTTGGTCTGTTTCCAGCATGTCTTAAGGGTGAGTATGGATTATTGAAATATTAAAAATGTATTAAATTACTCATTATTAATGTTAATAAAATGCTAATCTCTTAACCTACAACAACGTGTCTGACACGTGCATTGGAATTACAGAATTTTTGCTATTTACATCAGTACGTTGGGCAAGGGCTTCAGTTCATAGAACAATTTTGTTGACTCTGTAAAACGACCCCTTGCTTGTAAAAGGTTTCTCTCTGGAGAAAAACTCCAGTATCGTCGGCGATCGCAGCGTAGCCTAACGGCGGAAATGTGTACTTAGCGAGCATAACTCCCATCTTCTCAACACAAGATCATAACAATAAGTGGATCTCATTCGAGTTCGTGATTCTGGTGTGTAATGACCGAGATTGGCATAATTAGCGCAAATTTCGTGGAATGAAAGATTCTCAACCACCTTTCATTGTTTTTTCTGAAAGGCTATCACAATTTGCTATTACAATTTACAACCACCCTAGGTCTAAGAAAATGCCAAAATAACTCTTATTTTTGGCTGTGAAATTTTAAGGTTGTTTAGAACAGTAGTTAAATAATTAATGAGAAAAATAAAATACTACAAAAATACAAGTATTATTGATACTAAACTCGATATGGATAACAGATATCTTCAATTCGTTTTGCTGTTAGTTAATGTGGAGGAACCTCAGACCGTTTTTGGTGTTTGGGTCATGTGAAGGAGGGCGCTGCTGAAGGCAGTAGTGTTTTAAGGATATGTGAGTGATGCAAAAGTCATGAGTGTAACTTATTGAGTCGTAGGGCACGGAGCCTTCTATTATTTCTTTCATATATATGATTGAATGATCTTGATAATTTCATTGTCGTTGGAATCTATTTTTTGTAATTTTTTTTTTTTTGATATGCAGTCTACCAGATGCTTCACGTAATAAATATGCGAAAATCGTAAATTTTTTTGCCAAATATTAATGAGTAACCTTCTAATCTTATTTAATTCCTATGAACTTCATGAGAAAAAGAGATTATATTGTGCAGAAATTATCGCTTGCAATAACGCTTTGGCGAAAATTTAAATTTTGACGCATATTAGACTTACTGTCTTTCCTCTGGAGACAGCGAGCTGTGAGGTGTGTCGAATGCGCAATTATATTTGTAAGGAGAGAGTGAATTTAAGTGGATTGAGTCCGCTGATTTCATTATTCTGAATTTTGTCAAACAATTTTTATATTTCGATTGACAAAAGATATCAAATGCTCAAATATAGGTCTTTCCTTTGAAAGTTTCTAAGGTTTCGATGTTTTGTTTTCTTCTATTAATCTCAATACCAAAGTTATTTTATTATACCACTACTAGAAAAAAATGGCCATATGAAGTGTTAAGGGCCATACGTTTTTTAAACCTCGAAAAAATGGTTGAAAACTTTCAAATTCAATACATTATATCTCTGAAACAATGCAATTCACAAACTAACTTTTTTTCTAGAAAAATTTCTATTCTTTCTAATTTGTACGCACATTTTCAAGCCTTCATATTGGTATGTATTTATTTGAGAGAGTAATAAATATGGGTATAATTTTTGAGAAAAAATGACTAGAATTATAACTAGGGATTGGAAAACCTGCAGGTTTAAATCGGCAACCTGTTTTTTTTTTGCTTCGGTTAACCGTTTTTTTCTTTTATTTTTTTGCTGCGGTTTAAACTGGTTATTTTTATTAAATCCAAAAACTCGGGAAAAAACATGGCAAAATCAGCTAACAAAAGATAGGCTCGATTTAAGGTTCGAGTTATGAAGTTTTGAGTTTCATCATCTTAGGCCAATAAACGACCACCGCTTAATCGAGGCGGACATTGAGATGATCTAAAATAGTCACAGTCAAGCTTTCATAACTCGATTACTTTTGGTTGCAGAAGAGTGGAACTTTTTGTTTAAAATTTCATTGTGACGAAAATAATTTAATAAATATGATTAATAGGAGCAAGGAACTGTATAGAAATTTATACATAGTTGTTATAGTTAAAATAAATATAGGCGTAAACGAAATACAATTATTTACGTCTGTACTCCCTAATTTCTTTTTTCATTTGTCTGCAATACATATTTATTGTAACAATTACTCATTTATTATTATTATTTATTGTATTAAATACTTATTTATAATCATTACTTATTACATTAAATAAATATTATATTAATACTTACTTATTGTATATTATTATTAATAAAAAATTTCGTCCACAAATGTGGCTTTAAACAAAAACAGAAAAAAACGAAAACCGGTTTTTTTTTCAAAACCCGGTTATTTTGACCGGTTTTAACTGAAAGTTTGAACCGGAGGTGAAAAAATGCAGTTTAGCGGAAAACTAGTTTCTTTTTTTTTTATTTTTTTGCAATAGCTGCCATACCTATATCTGACCAAATCCTATCAACTAAAAATCTAAAAATGTCATTAACAGTTAAATTAATATTCCAATGTATAGTTGTATTAATTAGAACACATTAAAATATTTTGATTTTTTTAAAATAAAATATCATTTTACCCACTGTTCCCAGCAGTTGTTGGTTTATCCACTCCCCACCTAGAAATTTCACTTCAACGTCTTTCAAATTCAAATTCCGTTTAAAAACAATTTCCCCGTAGAGTAGTTGGTTTGACGTGCTTCTCCTACCCGTTTGCCCCTGGTACGATTCTCGCCTGAATTATCCTTTCGCTAGTCTCAACATGTGTCAGTTCAAAAAATTATCTCCTATTTTTAAAAGAAATATTTACAACATTAAATAAAACTTAATAATAATATTAATACCCACAACTTAGAGAAATCATCCATTTGTCGTAAAACGGTTTCCTATTTAAAAAGCCAACTGAGTAAATCATTGAGGATATAAGGTATTAATAGGTTACACAGTCGTGTGAGGAATATTGAACTCAAACTTCATAACAACCCTAAATACAAATTAACTGACAGAATGAAAATCCTATCATACAACAAAAACGGCAAGAGATACAGAAGAAAACAAATAATAATAATAGGAAGAAGCTGGCAGAGAACTTTCTCAAAGGTCACTCTCTGCCTGGATTCTAAAAATTCAGAATTGGGATAATTTCCTGTAGAGAAGCCGACTTAAAAAAGTCAAATACATAGTATCCTCTCTGACCCGAATTATCCCTATATTGAAAGAAAAAAACATGCCTCAAAATACTTCAATATGCCTTTATTACAAAAAGCAGAGAAAGCTACCCTAAACTGACAGAGATAAAAGTTGGATTGAAGTGTTTCCTAAGCGATAGCAGCGCTTCCATTTATTGCAGGAAGCGGTATTGATTCCCGCCTTTTAGAGCGAAGTAATGTTGATCCACTGGGAAGCGTGGCGAATCCTATTTTTATTTTATTTATATTTATTTTAATGGGACGAATAATAGGAAGACATGGTTGATCTAGATGCTCATGATATGAAATGATACTGCTATCTGACACAAAAAGCCTTCCTTTAAAAATTTAGTATTTGTGTTCGCGTCATGTATTTATTGCCAAGAAATAGGACTTGAGAATTAAGGTAATTTCATGCGATATTATTATATCTTTATATTTTACTGTCAAAAATTCATTATTATTATTAACCGTTAAAATAATCTTCAAATTCTAATTCAAAGTAACACTTTATATCTTTATTTTAAATGTACCAGTTATTTAAAATGATTAATTTTGACATAAAATATCGTTTATGTCACCATGCCTCCTCTTTGTGCGTAAGAAACCAATTAAAGCAAGGTTGTTGGTAAGATCCATTTCGACCTGGTGGAATTGATCGGCCATAGATGTATTTTGGGATCTGACGCCGCTACTCCTGGACCCACGGCTTGATGCGATGCAATTTGATGATGTTCGTCTCGACAACCCGGTTGGATCCGCCTCTTAGTTTCTCTATTGCTGATGAGATGTGCTTCCACGCAACGGCCGCGCGCTAAACTAAAGGTTCTGCGTTTCGACCTCCGACGGGAGAGAACTCTTCCCCCACCCTCCTACATCAGTGTTTACATTTTGGACTTGGACTAACTCGCGTTGTTTACTGTGTGGACTTAGAGCAGTCGCGCTGACTTCTTACCTCTCTTGCGCTCGTTGAAGCGTTGCGACTGTGCATTACACCTATTTTCAGGTGTTTGTTCTCTAGAGCGAACTTTCCCTCTGGATTACGTGTGTGCTGTGATTCTTGGACTTACCAAAGCTGTGTTAACCCAGCGGATATATGGCTACTCAAAACGAGACGATAGCTGACAGCGAAGGGGTAAGTGCCGATCCTATACACTTTGCTCTTAGTGTTTGTAATAGTATTGATATTTCTAAGTGTACCGGTTCTGAGGAGTGTGATATTTATGTTTGTAAAATTGATGCATGTCTTGATACTTTGGAAAAAGTTTCCCCCCAATCTGTTGAACTATCAAATGCTATCCATTTGCTAGATAGGTCTCTTAACCGTATTTTGCATAGGAAAATTAGTATTCTTACTACCTTGTTGTCCAATCAAATTATTGCTAATGCTTATACGAATTCCCATGCAAATAATATCTTTTCCGATGGAGGTTCTGATAGTGAATCCTCTTCCACATCTAATGCATTTCACAAAAAGAGTAAGAAAAATAGGAGATCCCCACAGAAAGATGAAAATGCTTCAAAAAAGATTAAACAATCCTTTGAATATCAAATAAATACAAGCAATCGCTTTGCAAATTTGGAAAATGAACATGATGATCCCCCTCGAGTAGAAGATACCCCCATGAATAGCGATAATGAGATTAATAGATCCACCCAGCAGGATTCTTCTGAAAAGAATTCTGGAAAGCTAGAAAACCCAAACTTGAAAAACTTTCAACAATCTCAAACACCTCAAAACGAAAAAGAATGTTCTATAAAAGAAAAGATTCCTTATGTCCCTCCAATAGTGATTGACAATCCTAAAAATGTACCGCAGCTCCTTCAAACCCTCTCAGCATTAACTGAAGAGATAGTTACTGGTCGAATGATCTCTAGCGACAAATTAAAAATCTTTCCTCCCACAAGTGAAGCCCACCGTAAAATTCAAAGGCAAATAACCAAAGATGGACTTAAATCCCACACCTTTGAACTTAATGACGAAAAGAAGATCAAAATTGTTATTCGAGGCCTCGATCCAGACCATGATGTTAGCGTCATAATGCAAGAATTAGCACGCCAAGGTTTTACTCCCGAATTATGTCACCCCCTGCGACACAGACAATCCAACAAAAACATGCCACTCTTTTTAGTGGTGCTACCGAAAATCCCTAAATCCAAGGAAATCTACTATCTTGAATATATTGGTCAAATGAGAGTCTCTGTTGAGTCCTTAAGGAAAAAACAAACGCCGGGACAATGTTACAAATGCCAGGATTATTTCCACCATAGTAGTAGATGTACTAGAGATCCCAGATGCATGAAATGCGCGGGAAATCATTGGTCCAGAGATTGTCCCAAACCTAAAGAAACTCCTGCAACTTGCTTACACTGCAAGGGCAATCACACGGCCAATTATTCAGGCTGCCCCAGAAACCCCCTAAACAGGAAATCTTTCCCAACAGCACCTGCGAACGCATGGTCTGATCCAACAGCACTTGCCAAAGTCAAGGAAACCCCAAAATCTGATTCGAACCTAAAGCCAGTAACCCAATTTTTGCCCAGATCAGTGGAACTATCTCATAAAATGCCATCAAGTCAAGAAGAATTCTTTAAGCAAATGTCAACCATGATGACATCCATGATGTCCTCCTTCTTCAGCCAATTGGCTAACTTCCACCAAAGCCAAATGAGCAAACATATTCAATAGTCAACGCCACAATTGTTTAACTGTTCTCAGCTGGAACGCTGGGGGCATTAAGCCCAAATTTAACCAATTTAAATACTTCGCCCAAGAGTGGAAGCCAGATGTCATTGCAATCCAGGAATCCCACCTAAACCCTGGAGATAAACTTAAATTAGTAAATTACACAACGTATAGAACTGACAGACTGACTCACCGTGGTGGTGGAACTGCTTTATTTATTAGAAATTCAATCGATCACTATCCAACTCCTATTGCCTCTGACTCTTTTGAAAATACCACCATTGCCATAGTCCTTCCGCACTCTCAACAAATTACTGTCTCCAGCATTTATAGGCCTCCTCACGGTATCATTTCTACCGATGAACTCAATAGAATTTTTAATTCAAATAATAAGTGCATTGCAGTTGGTGATTTCAATGCTAAGCACAGCGCCTGGAGTTTAGGAAGACGTAATCAAAATGGAAACATCATCAATGACTACATCTGTAACAATAACCTTATTCTTCTCGCTCCTCCAGAGCCTACCCACTTCCCGCACAATGGCAACAATCCAAGCACACTTGACTTTGGTGTACTCAAGAACTTCTCCTCGGGTGATGCAACTTCCTTAAATGAACTCTGCAGCGATCATAATCCGGTATCCTTTGAAATCGACATAAATGCAAACATTCCTGCCATCACCAAAACTTTGAAAACAACCAACTGGATGAAATTTTACGATATTACCAAAGAGGCAATTCCAGGCAACCCCAGTATCAATTCAACTAAGGATATCGACGAGGTCATCAACAAAATTACGGCTGTAATTCTTACAGCTATAAACCAATCTTCTAAAGCAAAAATTATCAATGGTCCGCACAGGAAGTTGCCTCCTCGCATTACAAATAAAATCACCCTCAGAAATCAAATAAAAAAGAGATGGCAAATTACCTATGACCCTAGATTTAAAAGGAAATCCACCCAGCTCACCAATGAAATTAAAGCTGACATCAATCAATATGATCAAGACTCGTGGACCGAATGGCTTCTTAGCCTAAATCAGGAAGACCTATCTATCTACAACGCAACTCGGAAATACTCAAGGAAGTTCCACAAAATCCCTCCTATTCTTGATACGGATGGGCTCAAGTACACCCCCCTCGGAAAAGCGAACGCATTTAAGTACTCGCTTGAAAATTCCTTCCAGACAAACCCTGAGCCTTACGACAATAGACACATCTCCGAAGTTAACAGAGCAGTTCAGCATTTCCTTAATAGCATGAGAAATGACAACAATATCAAACTTACCTCTCCCCTCGAAATTCAAGCTATAATCAAAAAGATCAATCCAAAAAAGGCTACTGGACCAGATGGCATACCAAATAAAGCACTCAAGATGATTCCTCCAAATCTGCTCACTTGTATCACCAAGGTATTTAACAAATGTCTGCTTCACCACTATTTCCCTCCATCCTGGAAGATTGCACATGTGCTCATGTTCCCAAAGCCTGGACAAAACCATAAACTACCGGGCAATTATAGACCTATCAGTCTCCTGAGTAATCTAGGAAAGATCTATGAAAAAGTCATTCTAGCTAGACTAAAAGAACACTGCTCTGATCTACAAATCATTCCTGATGAGCAATATGGCTTCCGCCCCAACCACGGCTGTGTACATCAGCTTCTTCGTGTTACCAACTTAATCACTCATGGATTCAACAACAAACTTTATACTGGTGGAGTTTTCCTCGATGTACGCAAGGCATTTGACAGAATGTGGCATAATGGCCTAATTTACAAACTGATTGCAAATAAATTACCTCATTATCTGATTGCCATCATAATTCTTTTCCTGCTCAATAGAACATTTAAAGTTAAATTAAATAGTACCCTTTCTGAAACAGGCCATATTAAAGCTGGCACGCCACAAGGAAGTATTCTAAGTCCCCTTCTCTATACTGTTTACACTGCAGATTTTCCTGTGAACAACCACATCACAAACTGCTTCTTCGCTGATGACACGGCAATCCTGGCCCAGGGCAGCACTACTAAATTTGTTATAAGAACTCTTCAACGTGGTCTTATTGAAATCGAAAAATGGTGTACGCTTTGGCGTGTTGCCATTAACACTGACAAAACACGCTCTGTAATGTTCCGTAAAGGACATCCTAGGAACAATCTACAATCTCTCACCTTTTTTGAAGAAGAGCTGTCTTGGGACAAGGAGGTTAAATACCTTGGTTTAATCTTAGACTCCAAACTTACTTTCCACAGCCACATTAAATATAATACTGATAAATTCTGGGCGAAGGTTCACGTGATCATACCTTTAATCGGTAGAAAATCACCACTTTCCCTCAACAACAAAGTGCTTCTCTTTAAGCAGATTCTTCGTCCTATCCTTACTTATGCATCGCAAATCTGGGGTCTTGCTGCCAAAATTCATCTCAAAAAAGTGCAAATTATGCAAAACAAGATCTTGCGAATTATGACCAATGCTCCTTGGTATATACGAAATGATGTCATACACAAAGCCCTCAAGCTGGAATCAACAGAAAATCATATCCAAGTTCTCTCAAGGAAGTTCTTCCAGCAAATCACCAGAAATACTAATCCAACAATTTTAGAACAATTGAATTTCACTAACAATAACGGAAAATATCCATTCCCTTATGCTACAACTAAATGGACTCTCCCGCTCAAGCCTCCATAATGCTTTTTGCTCCCATTTGCCTCCCAATACTCTCATTCCAACTCATTTGCTTCATTTTTTTTTTTTTTCTGATTGTCTCCTCTGAATCACCTCCAAAGGTACAAGTACATAAAGGTTTTTTCATTGCTGTTACACTCATTCTGAGTAAAAGTGCCTCGGCACTAACACTCTAATAACATCGAATTTAGTAGTTTAGTAGTACCAATTAAAAGAGCTTCCGAAATAAAAGGGAGCTGTGTAAACATACTGGTCATTACCGTCTACAGGCATGAAACCTCTGGTACTTCTTTTCTGTGCAAAACATAATCGATCGCAGCGCCACCCTCTTGCACTAAGGAATAAAATTACCATGACTTCCTTCTATCAGAAAGAAACTATATTGAATCATATACAGAGTGGTATAGTTAAAGTTACCCTATTTAAACTTACCTAGAGTCCGTTCTGATCGACAGCTCTCGATGAAACTCGGTAAATACGTTATATCGACCATGGGGAAAAGAAATCTGAAATTAAAATTAATAGTTCAAATTTTAATCATCATTTCAGAAGGAAGCGCAGAAAGAACAAAAAAAAAAACAAAATTTTAATTAATCACAGCACTTGTCCATTTCCGTCAAGCACATGGTCAAAAGGTGTTCGATAATACCGCGAAATGTTTCTCGATTAATTGTAGCAAAATGGCGTGTAATGCTTCCTTTCAATTCTAGCAGAGTCTGTATGCTTCCTCCATAGACACAATCCCTCCTGAATCCCCACAAGGGGCCGTCTATAAATGATGACACACTTTTTTTCAATATTTTTGAACCCCTCTCCCCCTTTGTTACAAAGTGTCACACTTCACCATACCCCCTCCCCCCTGTCGCATGTCTCGCTATATTACATAAACATATACTTCCAGTTCAGAAACAAAGCACTACGTTATAGATCATATTTCTAATTTCATTTTTAAACTTTAACTATGTGTTTTAATGACATTTGTGAGCATAATAATAATGATTATATGTGTACTTATTTTGTACGAAATAAGATTAAGGTTTTCAACAAAAAACCTAATTAATATA
>BGPR01046682.1:0-11980 GCA_013235015.1 Araneus ventricosus
CTTTCTCATAACAATGAAGGTAGAATCAAAATGAAAACCTTAAAAAATATGTAAAATCTATTGAGTTCATTATTGCAAATAAGCAGTATTGCAATAAATTAGACCCCTTAAGGCTCAAGTCGAATTTTGTGAATAAAACTTATTATACTAATATTACACGTTGGAAAATAAACTGTAAAATTACTAAAAGTAATTTCCTTCCAGCAAAATTTATGTTTTTGTGCCCTTTTTACCTTGGCTTGGTATCACCAGTAAGGGAAAATTGCAGTAAAGCCATTTAGAGAAATCTCTCATGAACTAGTTCTAGGTACGAATCATAGAAAATTTCACTACGGAGCTATACTTACAAGCTCACGGACAAAAGGAGCGAGAAAGGCTGCAAAACGAGCCACCGCCGATGCCAATCCGCAACCAATGTTTCGCAAATGGGTGGGGAAAATTTCACTTGTGAACAAACACAAGATGTAGAAGGTACCAGAGATGCAGAATTTCCCGAACAAAAACACGCTTGTCTTCATCCACACGAGACCTGAAATGGATAAATAGAAAATAGAGGAAGATAGATGGAATCGAACGAGATATTTGCAACAAAATTTATTGTCGGCAAAATGGGATTCGAAAGTAGACTCCGTTCGTCTGGAGTTTAAGGAATTAACAAGTAAAACAAATTTCATAAATGAAGATATAATAAGTTATTGTGCTACTCATTTTAAAACAGTGTAAGGACTATTAGTCTTTTGTTAATATATTTAATTGATAGCACCTAAATCTAAATACTTGTTTCTAACTGTAACTAAACAGCGCTTTCTCTAAAATATTATTTCGTGCACTACATATACATCATTACGACATAATTTGCTATTTTAATGGCCTAATATTTAATAGAATTGAAGTTACGATACTGGTCCAATCTATGGGACTGTCCAATTTCCGCAACTCTCTCCTATGCAGGGTTATTCAAGGACAAGGGACAAATTTAAAATATTTATTCCCAATTAACGACGATAGGTAGAGACACATACGATACATCACTGGATAGAGGAAAGTTCAAAGTTATATTTTATGCATTCAACATGAGCTCCATTGGTTATGCGACAAACTTCGAATCGATATGCATTTTCTTTCCACACACGAAGTAATAGGTCCCTGGTTATTGAACTCACTGAATACCCCACAGACGCCCTTCAGGCAATAGAAGGACTACTACCCCTCAACTTGAAAGCAGAAAAGAAGCTGCTTACCTCAGAGTTCTAAGATTTGAAAAAGCCAGCCAAGACCAGAACTTCGACCCTAAAGCTTCTGAAGGCAAGGTCTCCAAGGTCAAGTTCCACCCAGCCTCAATCGAACTAGAATTCCGCGTCTCCTTCGACCACATTTTCAACATATATGAACTCATAAATATTTATATAAATGGCTCCAAAATACATGACAGAACAGGCTGTACATTTTTCGTCAGGGAAAATAACATCTTAACTCAATGGATGGCGCAACTCAAACTTCACGACTCAGCATTTCAAACTGAACTAATTGCCATCAAGGAAGCCTGAACCTGGGATAGTCAATCCAACCAACCCATTAAAATTTGGACTGACAGCGAATCCAGCAACCACTCCATCTCCTCTTTAAAAACCAACAGCCCACTTTCTCAGAATATTCAAAATATCCTTCTCAACTCTCCAAATATTAAACTAGGCTGTGTGGCGTGAGGATAACGAGGCAGCGGATCTCCTCGCAAAGAAAGCCACCTTGTAAGGGATTCCAACACAATATCCAGCACCAAGGAGCAACTTCAAGAAGAAACTCCATGCCATCTCCAACCAACTCTGGCAGAATGAATGGAACGACGATGACACTAGAAGGAACGTCCACCTCATCTTTCCAAAGGTCAAAACTTCCCCAGCATCGTAGAAAAGACCAGAAATCATATTTGCCACGGGACATGTCCCTTTCCCTAATTACCTTAAGAGAGTTAGCCTCAGAACGACCTATTGCTGTGGTTGTGGCGAGATGTGAAGTCCTCTGCACTTCGTAATCAGCTACTGCCTTACAAGCTCATTTCATATTACCAAGCCGTCAAACGACCTAGAACATCTCTGGTGGAAAAGTGTCTTCATCAACCCATTGTCAAAAATTAACATAAGAAAACTAATTAACTTTATATCTTAAAATAAAGACATTCTCTTCCCACCCAACTAATTTCAATGTTTTAAAGATCTCAAACGATTGAAACTCTTCAAAAAAGAGTGTACATGTTAACTTCATGGGAAATTAGCAAAACTCGATTTTCAGTGGAAAAGTAGCTGGAATTTTTATTTTGAATGACAATTTAAGTATATTAGTTACAAATTTCACATGGGAAACAGTTGTCTTTGTCCTTCGTGCCACTGCAGCTCTGGTGGACACCAGCTAATACAATTTCTACGTTGAATTATACCTTCTCATTTATTTAAATTAGAAAATAAATAATTAAAATATGAAAAATCAACGTCTGATGTGCTTCTATCCTCTTCATTGGAGGAATCATCAGTACTGACTGTCTTGGTCTTACTAAACTTGGAGTACCCAGTTTTACCCCGAGTGCAGAGGTTATTTAAAACGAAAAAGAACACCGTAATTATTGTAGTAAAATCCTTATTCTTTAATAGGGTATAAATCCTTAGTAAACTTATAATCTGGACTAAATATAGTTTTTATAACTGTAATGATTATTAAGTAAGGATTGATTTAAATCAAACGAACATTAGAGAGTTGAAGTCTTAACACAAATAAACCTTCACAGATGTAGTGAATTCAACCGCTGTAATGCGCCACTATGACTGTTCCTTTTTCTTGTCTAGTAGAGTGCCACTGTGTATCTGCCCACTAGAAAAAAGAACTAAAAACGCCAGAAGCAAGAGTACACGGCTTAACCCACTCTCCCCTAGATATACAATATGACGTATCAAAATTATATACAAATTTTACTTCCAAACAAATACAAAAACTTTACAAAGAAATACAGAGGCAACTTTGATAAAAATATTTCAGGAATACTGTAAAAATCAAGCAAAATAAAAATTTTATATGTCATAAATTTCCCAAGAAAGCAATTTTTACTATCATAATTTTAACAGTGACAAAAGCACGTGAAGATGGGAAAAGTATCTTAAAAAATAATGAGATTTGTATTTATCACGACAATATGAAAATTGTCATGGTAAATATGCAAAAAAAGTTACACGAATAACAGATAATCTTCAGCCTTTTATAATATGAACCGTTTGGTAGAATCATTGAGAAACCTTTCACTAAAAGAAAACAATAAGATTAGATAGAACTAAACAAAATAAACAACTCTCAATCTGGTACTATATCTTATCTCTCTTTTATCTTTTTTACAATGCGAATTATTTGCCGAAATCTTTGTTTTAATCAGTTTTAACACAATTACATGTGCTCCCTTACAAAATTGATTCAAATATTGTATTGGGCCAATGACTCGCTAAAACGATGAAATTGGTTAAATTGCCAACCTATTGAAACGAATTCAAAACATAAAAAACCATACAAAACATAAAAGTCAGTGCATCGTTTTTCATTAATTCAAGGAACATTTCTGCCAAATTCGAAGAAAATCGAACAACGTGTTTGGCAGTGATTGCGTAAAAACAAATTTAAAGACAGGCAAAATGTTGAAGGTTCGAGTTAAAACAGCGACCTCGCTTCACTCGGACAACAAGGAATCTACCTAATATTCCTATAACAAATGTTTTCAATATTCCTACAAGGAATCTAACTGAAATATATGAAGATAATTAGCTTAAAAATATCGATAAGAATCTTTCACTTCTTACCTTCTGGAATGGGATAGACGAGCAAACAGGCCACCCCTGCGAATAACAGACTGACGGCGAGGGACATCCTGCGACCTTTGTACTGAATGGCGATTAGCGCCAGAATTGTGACCGGAATTTCCATCGCAAAACTGAGAGCAAAATTAACAAAAGGATCGCCGGCCAATTCATTTGTATTATACGATATACCATAATAGACAAAAGCGGTCGCACACCTGAAATAAAAAAGCAGTTTAAATTGACTATGTTATCATCTTGAGTCTCCATGTGTTGAGCACGAATTATGGAGTCTGATAAATAAGAACCAGTGAGTTCTATAATTTTTTTTAAATATTTGTAAACAGTTTAATAAATGTTTTTCTGTGCTTATATACCTAAATTTTTCCTTGCATTCTTTCAAGTTCGCTGGTTTCTCGTCGGACCCACATTTTTATGATCCTTTTTCTTACCCAGACGGTAGTCTTTGTTAGAAAGAGTACGTTTTTAGTATCTAATAGAGACAACAGATGCCAGCATAAATTCTATTTTTTTCCGAATGGATTTATACAGTCATTAACATTGCCTTCACGAAAAAAAAATTGCTTGTGCCTCTGAAATACTTTGTAATTTCTTATTGTAATATTATTATGTATTCTATATTAATTTTTGTTTTTAGTCTTAGTTTTGACTTTTTTTCTTTTCTGATGTTGTATGTATATTGTTTGTTCTTGGTTTTTGAAACTGTGTTTTTTATGTTTTGTCTTGTATGTTTTGTGAATCTTCCCTGCCGGCTTTCATGCGCCGTGCACCATTTTGGGTAGTTAGGTGAAGCCGGCTAAATAAATTAAAATTTGTAAGCAATAACAACTTGAATATCCATCTTGATTTCTAACATCTCATTTAATACAGGTTGGCAGTAAAGTATATTTGTACTTTTGAAAATAATCACTGAAAATACAAAACTATGAAAGATATATTCACTTTCGATGTTTTTATTCAGTAAATAAAGTATCAAAGTCTATTTTCAAATGAAGAGAAAAATGAATAGTTTGAAATCATTGGTATCAATATTCCCATTTCAATACAGCTTAAAAATATTCATAAATTCTTACCAAATGAACCACAACACGAAGGTTCGCAATCTCAATTCAGATTTAAATAAATCCAGAACGTTTATTCCAGTATTTTCAGTGTCATTTGGCTGGAAAAAAAGAGACCGTTTACAAATTATTTATCAGATTCATAAAATTGGGTAAACTTCAGTTTTTTAATTTGTTTTTCAATATCAACATTTCTTTGCTTTAAGATCAGAAAAAAGTAATAAGCGACGAACAAACGTACGCCTTAAAGTATTAAGCGACTTAACACAATAAGTGCCAAAATCATATTATTTTACTTTTTCAAAAAAAAATTGCATTAATATGATAACGCGAATTAAATATAGAAACTAACACTGTTTTGAATTTTTTAATTAAAATTAATTAATAAATTTTATTTTTAATTGGAATTTTTTAAAAATTGAGATATAATTTTTATAGCAGCCATGTCAACATTTGTGTTATACAATCAAAGATAAAAGTTCCACTCCAACGGTAAATAATGGGTTAGTAAGATCTTGACGAAACTTAAGAACTATTGTCAAAATGTTAATAAGTATGTATCGAAATTATCATTTTAAGAACTTAAACTATTTCATAAACAAGTCTTAGTAAAATAAATAAATTTGACATGCAAAATTACTGACAGAAACATTTCAATAAGAATTTTTTAAAAATGTAATTTTGACACGTTGCGTTTTTATACAATTCAAAAATAAAGAACTAATATTTAATTGTGTTAGAAAAATCTTTATCAAATATCGAAAAAAATCTTTTAAACCAAGTTAATTGAAATTTTCTGCAAATTAATCATGAATTTATTTCTTAAAAATTCCGTCTTTTCTCTGGAATTATAAAGAAAAAAAAAACATTTCGTCTATTTTCATTAGGATTATAGTTTCAAAAATGAAAGCGTGTGGATGAAAATGTAAATGACGAGAACTTTCAAACGAGGTGTCACATGCATGGTTTAAAATGCAGTTTTATTTTCGCATGAAAATTGAACCGCATTTTAAACTATGCATGTGACACCATGCATGTTTTCGCATGCAGTTTAATTTTCGCATTCGGGAAGGTAAAAAAATCACTTTTCAGCTCATAACTTCTAAGTAATTGTAGATATCAAAAAACTTTCAGTGCAAAAGTTGTTTTCTCTGAAAAGGCGACAATTCGCCTAATTTGAATTTTCTTTCTATCTTCAATCATAAATGAATTACGAGGAAATGAAAGTTTTTACCTTCCATCATTTCCACCCCATTTAAGCTGGGTAACCCTTCTAGGAACTAGACAGAGATTTTCACCTTTCTTAAAACATATCCGCTATAGTTAAAATCTAATCAAATTACTCTAGTTACACAAGGTGTGACCAATAAGTAAGGTGAATGATGAAATACGTCTAACATTGAGTAGGCCTCACATGGAAACAGTTTGCAAGTCTTTAAAATAGTGCCCGTCGTACTCTTTGCACCTCTGACAACATGTGTACACATAGTCGCAATCTCTTGAAAACTCCTCTACAGGTACAGCTTTCAGTTCCCGTGTCGCGGCAATTTGAATACGCGTAATGTCTGTAAATCTTCGCCCTTTTAGAGCCACTTTTAAGTTTAGGAAAAAGGCAAATGTCCGGTCGTTACAGGCCAGTAGAATATGGTAGGTGCGACAGTTCAGTAACCCGGTGTTGAGCTAGAAACAGCTTCATTATTGTACAAGAGAAACCAAGAGCCAGGTTGCTACACAACGAATACGAGCCAAGAGACGTTTGAGCATCTCGCAGAAAAACGCATTGTTAACAATTTGACCTGTAGAAAAAAGTCCTTGTGGATCATGTCTTGACAGTCAAGAAAAAAAATTATCAACAGTGTCTTTACCCTTAACTTTTCAACAAATTTGTACAAAAAATTCAAATTGATTCTCTGCTCCATGACACGCAGCAAAACCACCGCACAGACAAAAGTTCATAATAAATATATCATGGCTCACAGGCGGACAAAACCACGAAACTACTGTTAAATGAATATTATAGAACACGATGAAGGTTTTTCTGAAAATTGGGTTGTTCCCATTTTCGATGGAGGGGTGATTCACCCCAGCTATTGGTCGCACCTTGTATATATTGTTACAAAGCTATAAAGTCGTTTCCCTGAGATGCTAGACTTGGCGACAAACTTGGCGACTTGGCGATAAATTTGGCGACTTGGCGGCAAAGTTGGCGACTTTGGCGTCAAAGGGAATTTTCTAGAAGGACCTCAAACTTTCCACCTATTTCTACTGGTTTCATGAACTTTCTAGAGATTACGTCACTTCCTACGTAATGAAGTCACTTCCTGTTGAAAAGTATAAAGGGAAGCTCTCAAGCCAAAAAGGGTCAGTTGGATCTTGATCTACAAGCAAGCTGGTGAGCTAATAGGAAACCTTTGAGCGCTGTGTTGAGATTTAACGGTAATCTCTGTTGTGAATTTTTACAAGTACTGTTTTAATACTTGTGTTACGTTTCTGTGCTTAGAATACCTATAAAATAAAGAGCTTTATTTTTGTAATCCTGCTTATTGGACTGCATTCACGCACACCCACAAGACGATTTTGTCACAATATATATATAAACTTCTGAACTAGGGGTGGTTTTCGGTTCTAAGGGTCATGATCTATGAAAATCTGCAGAAATTTTCTTGAAGTCTTGTCATGAGAACCATTGTAATAGGTAGAGTTTCTATAAGGAATCTACCTAAAATCAGAATTAATGAATTTTCGAGTTCTAAATTAAGAGCCGAATTTGGCTTTTTGATTGATTTTAAAGTTTTGTTATGCCCATTTCTTTTTTCTCTCTATTAGCAGAACAAGTTTAGATTGTTTTGGTTTTAGCCCTTTTTTGAAGTTACATCTAAGTCGAAATTTAGTTTAGTTATATAAACGTTGTTTTGAAACAACACGAGAGCTATTTTGGTATGGTCCTTGTTGTTCTAAACTGTGGTCAGATGAAGAACCCAACACCTGACACAACCTCTACAAGCCTCTGCGCTGCACATGTGAAATTTCATTTTAATGTGTAAAATTCAAATGCAATAGACTGTCATACAAGATGGAACTGAGTTTCGGATCTGGAATCCTCTGGTTCCGAACCCGAGGCCTAACCATCAGGCCACCCTGGTCCTGTTACATCTAAGATGAGTGCAACAATAAGCTATGAAGAAAGTTACTTATGACTGTCCCACTGATCGTAAGATTATTTATGATCAGTGGGACAGAAGATGCTGATCATGAACAAAATAAACTCTAAAATAGTAGCGGAATTTCTTCTCATGTAATGGGTAGTCAAAATTCAATGAGAAAAAAAATAACAGTTTACAACGCGCATTACAAATTAAAAGGTTAGCAAGCAAGCCACAACTATGCAATGGCAGCTTCTGAGGGCCACAAAAAATAATAAAAGAACATGTGAATCATAATTCAATTAAAAATATAGTGATTTTTTGTCTTAGTATACAGTAAAAAGTTATGTAAAGTTATTATAAGTGTTAAGATCTTTCTTTCTTTTAGAGAAATGTAGCCCCCATCTTCATAGCCGAACAAATAGAAACAGCAGCAATTTTGGATCTTTAAAGAGAAATTTCCTTTCATAATTGCAGAAAATTACCTAGAAATTTTTCTTTTATAAATTTATATTGATTTCAGATCTGAGAACGAAACTGGAATTTCATTTTGTTCTCTATCTTCAGTGAATAGTACGATATTATACATAAAGAGAATGTCACCATTCGAGAATATCAATACAGAATTTGGTTTCATAAGATTGAAATCTCTAAATATCTTACAATGATAATTTTTATAAAAGGTATTCTTACAATTTACGGACCAAAATTTATTCGTTGTGAACCGCGAGTTTGACCGTTTGTTTTTTAATCATACTTTTGTAGCATACACGCTTTGACATACACGTGATAGATAAATAGAAATACCTATTAGAGCGGATTATGAAC
Source organism: Araneus ventricosus (assembly GCA_013235015.1). Taxonomy (NCBI): domain Eukaryota; kingdom Metazoa; phylum Arthropoda; class Arachnida; order Araneae; family Araneidae; genus Araneus; species Araneus ventricosus. Next base: position 8,884 of record BGPR01046682.1, read on the forward strand.
ATTCAAATATAAGCAAATAAGTGAGACAAGCTAATAAGTGAGATGGACAAGACCAAAATCCACATACACAGAGAAACTTCGGTGACACTTCGCGATTCTCAGTTACCAAAGCCGTGACCTTAGCAACAAACCACCATGGCCTTGAGACTAAATGGAAACAAACCATTTTTCTTCTTTTGTGTTTAAAAGGATTATTTCCTCTTGAAGCTACATGAACATGAATAAAATGTTCGATTGATTAAAATATATTCCATCGATGGATGCAGCAAAAGATACAGAAACAGACTAGCCCAGGAATGTGGAATTTTTTTGCACTGAAAGGCATCTTTAAATTTCGGCATTTGCGCCAGAGACCGCACGAGCAGAATCTAAAAGGTTATCGTTCTTTAATTATTATTGTATTACAGACAAGTATATTATTTCAATGCAAATTGTAAATAGCTGGTAAGGTCGCATAAGGAACTCAAAATTGCCACAGGTCCGCCCCGCTAGACTAGTCCGAGGATGTTGAACGCATCAGAAAAAATGCATCATTTTGAAGATAACTATTCTAGTGCCCATCATTCTAAGCTCTCTTTAGTTCCGAAATCCGCATAATTATTCTGGTGTCCATCAGTCTAAGCTCTCTTTAGTTCCGAAATCCACATAATTATTCTAGTGCGCATCATTCTAAGCTCTCTTTAGTTCCGAAATCCACATAATTATTCTAGTGCCCATCATTCTAAGCTCTCTTTAGTTCCGAAATCCACATAATTTATTTAAATTTATCATACTAAATTTTTACTAATAAGGCGATCTGAATATTTTTTATGAAGCGCCATTTTAACTTGATATTAGAAATCGTGACTATTAATAGATATTTGTGCGAAATACTTTTAAGAGATTCATTTGACATTTACAATGCAATTTATGAATCTTTCCTTTGAAATGAAAAATTTTGAAGAAAAATTTATTCGTAAATGACATTTATGAGAATTACAAAGTATGCAAAAAGATTACCAAGAATGAAGTCTAATCAACCTCATAAAAAGCATAAATAATGCCAATTGAATATTTATTGAATATTTCACTAACCAAACTTAACTAGAAATTTAATGATTCTTTTATGGCAAAATTTTCCCAAAATATTTTAAGTGTACCTGTTTTAACTTGATCACCATTTCTTTCAATTTAATATCGGAAATCTCCAATCCATTTCTTTTTGCAGCTTTTGACAAAATCTTGAGAGCTTCTTCTGTTTTCCCCTGAGTTAGAAGCCATCGAGGAGATTCGGGTAATAGCCTACAACGGACAATGATCGTTAAAAGTTATCAAGTAAAGGAAGGAAAAGTTAGATAAAGGAAACAATTCAAAATATTGGCTTATTAATACGTTTCAATGAATAAATCATTACTTACAAAACAGAATTCTATATGAAAGTAACTTTTTTTATCTATAAAATTATCTAATATGTTTATTTATTTGTTTTTATATTTATTTATTGATTTTATATATAAACTCAAAGAATACAAAAAGTTTTACCCTTCAGTTAAAAAGCAATGCATTGGTTGAATTCAAAATATAATATTACAAAACGGTAAAAGTTCAACATAAATGAAGGTTTGTATATACACTAATTTCGTAGAATTTTAAATGCACTACTTTTAATTTTTAAGCTTTCTTTTAATGTTTATTTTTAACCTATTGTTCAGTACAGTTATGGTTACAAAAACCATAAAATCTACAGAAAGCCATTATTTTCGACAACCGTCAAATTATTAGTATATCTCTGATGTAGGTATATTATAATGGTCCAGGTGCAAGACATGATAATGCTGCTAGTGTCCCTTAAACATCGATAGTTCAGTCGATAGTTTTTCCAGCTATCGACTGAAAATATCGATAATATCAATTGTTTCAAAACTATCGATACGTGTTTTTCCAGTCTATAATTTAGAAACTATCGTTGCTATCAATAGTTCCAGTCGATTGTTTCTGTTGATAGTTTTGAAACTATCGATAGTTCCAGCCGATTGTTCCCGATAGTTCCAGTCGATAGTTTTAAAACTATCGATTGAAAATGCGTCTATCGATAAAATTGTCTGGGAGAAAACTATCGATAGCTTTGTGAAAGTCGATACTGTAGATTGTTTCAGTTGATAGTTGCGAGAACTCGATACTATTGACTTGGCTTCGGTAGTATCGGTAGTCTATCGATGTTTAAGGAACAGTAAATGCTTGCCAATTTCGCTATTACCTGGACGCTAAAAGTGCAAAAATATTGAAAACGACTTGGTTAGAAGAATGAAGTTTGCCGGAACAACATTTAAATTGTGTGAAAGAACTTTTGAGGAACTATACATACGACAAAAAAATCAAGAAATTCGTTTTAACAAAATAATGTTTAAATGATGGCATACTATCTGAAATGCATGATACAAAAATTGTTGAAAATAGCCTAAAGGACAGACTTCTAGGATCTACAGCTATAGCAGGTAGCAGGTAGTTACTTTCAGGGCAGTAGGTGCTCACAATCAAAGGGTTTTACAAATTTTAATCAGAGTTTTAATTAAAAATTAATCGAAATTGCAATGTTTGCCCTCAATAACATCGGGGCACAATGCCAATGCGTAACAACTATTTTTAACCACAGTAAAAAGTAAAGCATTAAACTTTCAGTGATACAAATTTCGTCTAATTTTAATTAAAATTTCAAAAATATTTTTAAGTATAGTTTACAATACTTTTCATTGTTATTGCATTCAAACACACGAGTTGAAACGCTATCAGAAACATTTTTACGTGCAATCGGTGCTCTATAATTATGGGGAAATTTTTGAAAATAATATAAAGACATAAGAATCAAACCTAAAACATTATAATCCTACGATAATTAGGAGGATAGATTTGAATCGACCTACATTTTTTGGAATAAAAGTAAGAAATTCTTATATCTGTGTATTGTAAAAGAATCCTACCACCAAGTTGCTAAAACGACGACACTAGGCAGGATAAGAACAAATTCGATCCATATCCAATCCCTCAACCACCAGGCGATGAGGGGGAGGTGTAAAGCCCCAGCAATCCAGGTGAGGTAAGTTCCACAGTAGTAGGGGGC
>BGPR01046683.1:0-11980 GCA_013235015.1 Araneus ventricosus
CAACATTAATTACCTAAGTTAATTTAAAGAAATCCTGCCAATAATTTCATACTTTCTTTTAAATCTACACCAAATATACACAGCAAAAATTGCGTTTTTCAGGAAAAATCCCATAAATTGTTTATTTTCACGTCTTTATTCCTGACCTTTTCATTAATAAATAAAAACTGAAGAAATACGTGTTTTCTTGAATTCACATAATTTTTTTCTAAAAATTGAAAAATGTCCCGTTTTTAGAGAAAAAAAACAAATAGTTACTTTATGCATAACGCTAATTTCCTTCAACCCTTACCAACCACTCATGTTTATACACGGTGCGTTAACTGAAAGCAACCCTTGGAAGTACGAATAATTAAAGTATGTTTGCGAGGTTCATTTGTATGCATGGAATATTGGCCTCTGAGGAGAACAAGAAAACCGAACCGGTTTGAACCGAAAACCGTTTTTTTTGTTTCGGTTAATCTTTTTTTTCGTTTTTTTGCCTCGGCTTAAACAGGATTTTTACAAATAAAAAAACCGGGTCGGAACAAAGGCTCGATTTTAAGTTCGACAAGACTAAAATTTGCTAAGTCATCAAGCTTTGAATTTCATCACCTTATACCGATCACGGACAACTGCTTCCTCGAGGTTTCTGTTGGTTGGCGGATTACGGAAAGAGTCTTTATAAACAGATAAATATTGGCCAATCGATTGATTTCCTGAAAAAACTATAGTAATAAAAATTTTTGTCTACAAACGGCGTCTGTTTCTTGCAGCCAAAAACATTTATCTCTCATCGGAAGTTCTGTGGCTTTCGAAAGATTAGTATCTACCTTGAATGATGTTGTTTCCGATGAGAGGTATGGACTCACGGATCAACTTATTGCTGAAAGAGTCTTTATCAGCAGATTAAATGATAAATATTGGCCAATGAATAATTTCCTGTTAAAACAATGTTAATAAAAAATTTTGTCTATAATACACTGTAAAATTATCCGTTTTTTTCCCGGACTTTTTCCGTATATTTAACGGTTTAAAGCTGTTTTGTTGACAAAACGGTTTTTCACCGTTTTCCGGTCCAGCCATAAACGGTTTAAAACCGTCAGTTCAAATTCTATTTTTAGTCATACGGTATTCCTTTCCGTACGATAACTTTCCCTTTTCTTAAATGTAATTTTATTGCATTCATTTCATGGTTTTTATAGGTTCCATCTCCGCTGTAGTGGAATAAGTGAATATCTTGACTTTAATTATGCATAAACAAAAAAAATATTTAGGAAGAAAAAAATATATCACCACTAATACTTTCTCTAATTTTCAAAATAAGCTTAGAAGTTTGAAAAATAATGTAGCTTTTAACATTTTGCGAAGGAAACTTAATTTCATTCGATTCAGAATCAACCATTTTCCATATGAAACACGTATCGTTTAATAGGAAAACTGACACATTAAAAACCTTTTTATCTAAAAAAAGAAATAAATGAAATATATTCAACAGGACATGGTAAAACTGTTTATACATGTTGCAGTAACCTATTGTCACTCATAAAAGCTAACCTTAAAACAAGTGTTCTGGCAATAGTTGATTTTACACCACTAGGTGGCGCCACTAGAGCTGTAGTGACTTCAAAACTGAAATAGATTATTTTTAGCATATTCTATGAAATCTTCGGTGGCCTAGTGGTTAGAACGACTGCCTTCTAATTCTATGAGCGCGGTTTCGATCCTCGGCTCGGAGGCGTTAGAAGTTTTGTCACCATCTTGCATCGAAATCGTCCAAGTAAGTTCAATTAAAAATTAGATTAATTGAAATTAATAATAAAGCCTTGATTAATTAATATTCCTAATCGATAATACACATCAGCACGTTTCAACTCAACTCGAACAGAAGGAGAAAAACAACTCAACTCAATCGATGACGTCACTTACTTCGATGATTTAATTTTTAACGAGAAAACTTGATCTCATACGGTAAAAAACCGTTGTGACTACGGATTTACTTCGTAACTTTTACGGAAAAAACTTGTCCCTGTATGGTAAAAAACCGTTGTGCCTACGGATTTACTTCGTAACTTTTACGGTTTTGCACAACCAACCCAGCTACCAGTTTAAAACCGTAAATTTTACGGGATTTTTTTTACAGTGTACCAACTTACTGAGATAATCACTCATTTATTATTATTATTACATAATGTATTAATTACTTATTTATAATTATTACGTTTTACAACAACTAATTTTTATATTAATGCGTACTTACTGTCTATTAATATTAATAAAGAATTCTGTCCACAAACGTTGCTTTTTAAGAAAAAAACCGTTTTTTCAAAAACCGGTTATTTTGAGAGGTTTAAACCGCTAGGTTAAACCGGAGGTGAAAAAAAAAACGTTTTATCCGAAAACCGTTCTTTTTTTGGGGGGGTGGGGCAACCATCCCTAGTGTCACAGATGGAAAACACTACATTGCCATGATATCAAGGTCACGACTGGGATATAATTGCATTCACGAGGGACGTCTGTTTTTGGAAGGTCATAGAAAATGCGACAGTGAGTTAGAGATAGACGGTGTCTCTGTGGTGTCTGGCGCTATATACTGATGAATATTGGAATTAAAGCTGGAACCATAATATAAATCGAACGATAACGGCGTAAGAGTCTTTCGTCTTCAAAATTGTTAACTGGATATAAGGAATGTCATCTCAGTTGATTGATTACATAATATGCCTGTTTAAACTTCTGTCAAATATTTGATCAATTTAAACGCTAATGCAACTCATCAGCTAGTTCTATGCTTGAAATTGGCATATGCACTATATTAAACTTCCAGCGGGCGTGGTAAAATTTTTTACACGAACAAGCGCGTGTCGTACTTTTTACGACACAATAAGTTTTTAAATTTTTCCCTTGCAGTTGTAAGTTACTTCATTATAGTAATAAGAGACACATCAGAGAAGCAAATCCTTTCGTCAAGAGTGAAAACTAATTTTTATATTATTTGCAAAGTCTCAAATTATACTGAAATCAAAGAAAGCAATGAGATTTAATACTATTATTTTCTGAAAAAGGTATTAAACAATATATAATAAAAATAATTTAATATCGACTAAGATTCTACAACAAATACTTTCTGCTCAGTTTCTTATCATTGTCGTTGCATTCGAAAAATTGAACTTTTGCCAGAGAGTGACGCTTACAAGTATACTATATATTGTACTTACTGTATTTGATGATCGTTTTATTTCTATCAAACACAAACCACAAGCTCTTCTTCTCAATGCTGGTTGGTGTTCACTTTCCTTTTCAGGTCTTGATGTATAATTTAGGTTTAAAGACATGGTAATGTCATATGGCGATGATAAGAGTAGTGAGGTGTTTTCATAAGACTGAAGTTTTTGAAGAAGATTCTTCGGCTTGGTGGATTGTTGACAGGCTTATAACGTATTAAACATTTTTGGCAGTGTAAAATGAAATATTAAATCGCTGTAATGCGCATTGGATATATAATTATCAAACTAAAACGTTAAGACGAGAAAAAAAATTTTCAAATTACACGAGCGAGCGCACGTCGTAATTTTTGAGACAGACACATAAAACAGTATGAAATCACCTTGAAACTCGGACAAACCCATTTAATCCTGAAGACAGGGGTAGCAAGAAGGAATAGCAATGACCTTCAGACAGTTTTGACTCCCAATGTCAGAACAGAGCATGAAAAATCCCGTTTGTCGTAAACTTTGTGCAGGCGCACCCGCTGGAAGCTTAAGGTGACCAATATTTTTACAAAGAAAAAGAGTACACAAATAATTGAAGAAAAAAATAAAATAAATAAAAGAATCATTTTCTTCATTTCAACAGTAATACAGAATACACTATATGACATATGCATGATAAAAACATTTGCAATGTTTTAAATTCTAATTATGCTTAGATGTCTATTAATTCTCATTTAAATGAGTACTTTTCCATAGGAATTTTGTCAATGTATCCATCTTCAAACAATACATTGGAAATATTTGAACAAGAAATATCCTGCATATTGAATTTTACGGCAGGAGCTGCAACTAGAGTATCAATATTCAATCTCTATTTCTCACATGTGCAAAAACCATTAGCAAGTGAAAATAACATTTCAGCTTCTGCATTAGTTCCTGGGCAGTACACGAAAAATTGGACAAGTATAGATAAATTTTCGCATGGAATATGTTGATTTTTGAAATGTCTGAATATCTCCGCAGTCTTTTAACAATTTTATCGTGTTTATTTTCCCATTGTATTCATTTTTCAAGAATTTAAATCTGGATTCAGCTTTCTAATTTCAAATATCGAAAAGGAGGACACGTAAGAGGACATTTTTGGGGGGAGGACAGAATTTACAAAGGGAAGACTGTCCTCCATAAAGGAGGACGGTTGGTCACCTTAACTATATACTGTTTTAGAATCCAAATGCATTTTTATAGTGGATTAAAAAATTGCGCCAAACATTTGCTAAAAAGTTGAATTTAAGTTTCGATATTTATTCAAAAACAGTGGCTGCTCGTCAGATCAGAAACAAGCATGGACCAATGTTGTAGGAAATTTTGTGCTGATTATTTTGGTATGTACTGATGATATACTAAAAATTGATACTTATAAGTTATAAGCAAAAAAACTGGGGAAAAATCTAATTCATGTTTTTTGGCTATAACTAAAATTTGAACAAAAATTATTTGTGCCAAACCTCAGATTCGTAATCAGCACACCAAGAAACATAAAGAAGCAAAAAATTACAACTCCTCCAGAGTTGCATTTAAAAAACTAATTAACGACTGAACTACTGAAAAAAGCGGAAAAAAGCCAAATGAGTAAGTCGCGCCAATCGTGAGCTGCTCCGGTGTGCAGCTTTGCAATTTCAAGCGGAGAAATGATTGCTTTTCTACCGCTTCGCGTTGCTCATTGCGTTAATTTCATATCCTGAGGAGGGCAAAATTTTTCGCATCTGTGGTCTGTCTCTGTCTTAATTCTTGTGTGATTGATTTTCCCTCTTCCTTTTACATTTTTTATTACTTTTTTGTCATTTTAGTTGATCACTGAATTCTCAAAATGGAAAAATAAGCTAATCAGAATAAAAAGGAAAATGCAATCGTTTAAATTAATTTCAGGGGGGGGGGGACTGCGGCTCTTAAGGACGATCCGCCAGATGAACGACTTTCAAGAATCTTCGAAGATTCTTTTCAATTACAAAAGCAGTCTAATTAATTTTTCTTTGGGTGTTTAATGTATGTAAGCAGTCGTAAGCGAAACAACTCCTTAAATGTGTAAAGATTAATGGATTTAATTTAAAACATTGTTTAGAAAACCAAGAAACTATTCGAGTCAGAATTTGTTTATGGATAGATGTTTGAACGATATTTTTTCTTTCTTCGTCATGAGTAGAATCATCGAGCTGTTGAAAATTAATGGTACTTCTTCCTAACTTATTGTTCAATTACGACAAATTTCTTTCGATTCCTAAATAACTTCCAATTTACTAGTTCAGAATGGCGGAATTTCCACCGTTTACCTATTAATGTACCAAAAGGAATAAATTCAAACTCATTAAAGGAAAAGGAAGGAATCATAAAACAAAGAAAATAATAGTTATCAATTCCAAATCCTATATTCTAAAATCGGTCTCAATTTTGGTAATCTTATTATTCCAAAAAATAAATTTCTCTTAAGGAAACAAGTCATTATTCTCCCATAAGTAAGAACGTTTACATTATTTCCATTTCATTTAAAATCCAGTGATTTGTTTGTTTTTTTTGCTATTATTACAAATGTTCAATACTGACAAGTCGTATAACACTGTTCAACATGAAAAATGTCCTTTAGATGAAAATATGTGTCTCTTGTATATTTTTGTCTGAAAATAACGAATCTGTAATTATTTTTTTTACCACGCACCATTTTTCCAAAAATCCACATTTTAGCTCCAAAAAACCACAAAAAGCCACATCCGTAAAAAGTGGCCTCCAAGAAAAAAATTCATTCATGGCACCAAAAACATATCACATGAACCACTTGTGAATCCGCAATGTGTCTTTCTTCCACCATTGCACATTAAACTCGGTTTGTTGAGAATATTTGCAAAAGCTCTGGACAGAGAAGGAATGGCTTTCTTGCATCTCAGGAACAAATTCAAACATTTAAGTGAGGCAAGGGTAAAAGAAGAAGTTTTTATTGGCTCACAAATTCAGCAGTCTTTCGTGATGAAGACTTTGAAAAAAAACTCTCAGAAGCAGAAAAAGCAACCTGGCTGGCGTTCAAATCAGTGTGCACACATTTCCTTGGAAATAAGAAAGCTGAAAACTATGAAGATCTTGTTGGTGACATGGTGAAATGCTTTCGTATTATAGACTGCAATATGTCATTAAAACTACACGTTTTGGACTCGAATCTGAATTTTTTTCCTCAAAACCTTGGCGCAATTAGTGATGAGCATGGGGAAAGTTTTCACCAGGACATCTCTATGTTTGAAAAGCGTTTCAGTCGACGATAGAATCGAAGTACGCTAGCTGAATATTGCTGATCTGTTATCAGGGACACACAATCAGATGCCTACAAGAGGAAACGGCCAAAAAAAATCATTTTAGTGTTTGTGATTTCTATAATCAAGCCTCTGTTATATTTTTCTGTAACCAATTTGTATAAATATAAGAAGTATGTCTCCTATGAAAATGGTACGTGATGGACCATTTTGGTTTTGATATATGAATCAAGCACCTTCTGTTTATACGGAATCACATCGGTTCATATAAAGGACAGAAAAAAAGTTCAAATTTGTTGTACAGTGTCATTCGCATCTTTTTGCGTACTTGCATAATATCTGTTTCATTTATAAGACCTGGGTTCATTTTCTGTGTCCCCTCACACAGATCTGGCCCAGTTTGGCTGTTGGTTGTTGTATTTGCGTATCCGGATCCTCGATATTGTTTCAGAGTGAATAACACATCAGTTGTCACCCATGAAGGCTGTTTGTTGGGAATGTCTTAAACAGAAAATGCGAATAAACAGGAACTGAAAATGAAATTTGACCAAGTTTTTTCAGAAAGAATCAGACACTGGGTATCATATTGCTGAACTTTATTCTTTTGAAGTGTCTGTCGTTCCCCTGAAAATAATGGAAACACTTTAATGCATATTAACACATATATGCATAATAATTTAATACTTTTAACCGTTTATACATTTCTGAAAAATGATACTTTCTCGTCGATCTGCTACAACTTATAATTACTAATGTTACTTAAAATTATCTTTTATTTGGATTATTATTATCTTATTTAAAAATTACTTCTTTTTTCTTAATATTACTTATATGTTTCAAATACTATATATACTTAGGCATTTTATATTATACTAGCTGTTACCCGCGACTTTGTGCTCGAAGAATTTGAACTTTTAATTTTTTTTTAATTCAAGAAAGTAAATGTTTCGTTATATGATGAGATCGGAAATTAAAAGTTTTGACGGTTGGTAATACATAATTGGACGGCTAACAGGAGTGTCTGCTTTTATAGTTAGGTAATTTGTTTATCTATGCTAACACACATTTGTATACGGCGTTTTTTGTTTTACGTTTTTTGCAGAGATGTTGAGGTTTTGTGGGCTGGACACACGTAAACACTCCACATATAGTTGCCCATGCGAAAAATTTGGTTTTTCCAAACGTACGCCTGCCCCTTTGAGAGCCTGTCCCTGAGCCTGGCATATGCTAATTTTAAAGGGAATTGTTACCTTTTGAACTGGGATGGTAAATCCTTCGGTATTATCGGAATGCGTGGAATGAAAAAAACTCTCTCCTCTCGCTATGCCAGTCATAACAGAAACTGACAAGACATTTTGACCTAGGTATATAATTTGTAACCGTGTGCCATTGCGCAGTCTCGGTACATCCAGGTTACGTATCAATAGTACTAGCACACCGACTTTTAATCTCAGCTTGTCGGAAGGTACCCCTGACAATTCTAAGGAGTTGAAGAACTCTACAGGATATTATGTTACTTGTTATTGCCCATTACCGTATCTACAGATAGATATTCTGTAATACATCCCTCCATTTGTGAAGTATTTTTTTTTCATTTATCTGATTTAAACTTTCACTAGTCTGCCAAAATTACCCTTTGAACAACCAATCTCTATTCTTCATATCAGCTTGTTGGGCAGGATAAACCTTGCTTTTCAGTTCCTCAATACTGTGAATAATTTTGAAATATTCCCAATTGAATACACTGTGTGAATCTATAGCAATCTTCAAATCTACTTCGATAGCGCCAAGTTTGAATCAGTTCTTTCTTTTGTAAACAAAACGTTGAATTCCGTGTTCTTTGGGTCTGTATAATCCTTTCTTTTTAAATCGTTTTAAAAAAAAGCTCTTAAAGCATTAAAATTCTAAATGGAACTATTGTAATTAGCTAAATCGTTTGGTTTAGAATTACACCGCCAGTGATTATCCAAATACTTTGGTTACAAATTTAACCTCCAGGTGTCTGTAAAAAGAGCGATAAAGAATAATTTTAGCAACCTTTCCACTAAATTAGGCTCTTATTTTAAGTAAACATTGAACAATATTTTCCTTTAGTTATAATTAACTTTAGTTTTTAAATTTTAATCTAAAAACTCTTGAAACTATATCATATCTATCATTATTTTTCAGTTATTATTCCACAAATTAATTATTTATTTCTTTTCTCAGCAAGATCACGTGATGCTTGTCTTTAAAAATAAGTTATTCCACATGCTCGCGCCTTTCTGAAGGATCACGTGACAGTTGATTTTGTTTACGCGTTCCTTAAGGATCACGTGACATCGAAAATAAATTAGTAATCTTCATCGCGATGTGTAAAGTCTCCTTTGCTGTTTATGGTCAAAGAAAGCAATACTTTCTTATATTAACTTTGACACTGGCAAAAGCCCGCGCGCGAAACAATAATTTGGCTTGAATTTATTTCTATAAGAAATCGAATAATTATTTCAACTGTTGCAAATGATTTGCTTTCGTGGAACCAGAGACGTTCCAGTCGTGCCTCCTGCTGCACGATAGCCATTTTGACAATTGTGTAGGATTGCACAGATTTAGTGCGCCGTAACGGCGTGTCACCTATATAAAGAAAAAAAATGTTGAGCTACTGTCTCATTAAAATGAAACGATGTTACTGCTTTATAGGTTTCTTTCATTAATTTTTGAAATGGATCCGATAATTTAAGACTCCCAGTATTATAAAAATATATATTATGAAATCACAGTGTTTTAAAAAGGTGCGGTAAGGTAAGTCTCCTCTTGAAGTGTATAAATTAATATTTAAACGAAGGCATAAATATAATAAGTGTTATGATAGATCATTAATTATTCTAATCTTTAAAATAAAATTTTATTGCTCAGCTTTCATACAAACAAGTTAGCTAATGATTAGTAATTATACCGGTTTAATCTTTTAACTAAATACGTAAACAATGGCGAGAAAAATTTGCTGAGCTGTGAAGAAAAGAAATAAGAAATGTACTTTACGTTATTAACATTCACGCTTCCCCATAAAATATCCATCACTTCCGAAAGAAAAAGAATTGTTATTCAGCGTTTGTTTTCTAAAATTTAAACTCTAATTTAAGGAAGGCAAAATTGATGATTATGATATAATGTTACCCGTAATTATGTCGAAAAGATAAATAAATGGAAATAATAAAAGCTTTAATTGCAAAATACTCATTATTATTCAAGTAGCTTTGCGCCCTCATTACGATAGCAGAAATGAACATTTGAGCTTCTTTTATAGAGATAAAATTACTTGCTCTACAGTTTTATTTAAAGCAACGATTTGCAATCTTTCAGACTTGATATTAAATATTAGTTTTAGAAAAGTCTCCATTTCAGTGAATTTTAAAAATATATATATTGCGTGATCCAAATGACAGGAGAAACCTTAAAATTAATAATTCAAGAGCTAACGAAGATAAAAATGCGCAGAAAGTATGAAAATAAGAATTTTTTATTTTGTCAAATACGCAATGATCACATTTTATGTTCAGTAAATTTTATATTTTTTTACCAATAAATTATGTTGCAAAATTGTGAGCCGTGTGTTAAATGTGTGATTTATGATGGGCTGAACGTGCTCTCCATCATTCTGCAGAATAGCTATCAGACGAGATAACGATCAGTTCAGCATTAAGCAGCATTTCTTTCGGTACAGGTGACATTTCTTTCATGTGACCGTGTGGCATCTTTCCATGCTAGTAAAAACTTTGGCGTATAGCCGAAAACTTTCTGACTTCGTGAATCCTCACAGGCAAAAGACTCAATGAAGTAAATAAGACCGCTATCAGACACAACGACCAGGTATGTGGAAAATAACACCCATCCCAAAGACAATGATTTCATGTAGGAGTGAATATGATCTGAAATATTCAGTCCATAAATAAATCGATCCACACTGCATTTCAAAGAAACGAGTGAGCCTTTTCCGAAAACTTTCTCTATATCAAAGCACTGCCTTCTCGAGCTTGCAGCTGTTCACAAATAGTTATGGAATGTTTGCTTTTGTTGTATACTCCAGCTTGCCATACTTATTATCTTCGTGTACTCCAACTTGCCAGAATTATTCTCTCCGTATACTCCAACCTGCCAGAATTATTTTCTCCGTAGACACAAACTTACCAGAATTATTTTCTTCGTATACTTCAATTTACCAGAATTATTTTCTTTGTATACTCCAACTTGTCAGAATTATTTTCTTTGTATACTCCACATTTCCAGAATTATTTTCTTCGTATACTCCAGTCTGCCAGAATTATAATCTCCTTATACTCCAGCTTACATTCGTCGGATGGGACAGGAAGAGGATTCATTAGACAAGACATCTTTTGCCAGACCGAGTGGGTCCACTGGCAAATGTTTACAATTTTCCTAGATGAAGAGTCATTAGTATAGTCCATCTATCTGCTTCGGACATTTCATATACAACTCAGTTCGCAGAATCATTTGTGTTCTGCACACTTCTGTTATTCCCTGGCTCATTTAGGCCGTTAATTACTGTAGCGTATCGTCGAAGCCGCCTTATGACTCTATGATCGATAACCGTTAGATATGTGATTATTGACATTATATTGATATCGATTAATATTAGATAACATTTAAGACAACGTTTTGGGATTATAACACAAGAAAATAATGCTAGGTGATACAGAATCCACAGACATATGATTTGTTTCATGCGTCGGATTCGGACACTTTGCACATTTTTAATACGATTACCTTACATTCTCGTTAATACTTTCTTCTGTGATATATATTATTTACATTATCGAGAAGGAAAAGAGAAGACAAAGAGAAAGCATTGTCAAAACCAAAAAGTTTGGCCTCGATATTTTAAGAATTTCTACATTTTAGATCTTCCTGAAACCAAAAGTTAACATTTTTGGCCTGATATCTTTCTGATCCTGTGTATATTACTGCCACGTTTAGAGCCAGAACCTCGCCAAGACGTTAAATTTACAGAATTCGTAGAAATATATATATAAAGATAATAACTTATAAACGGAACGAGGTATATGGATAAAATACACCATATACGCAATTTGAACAGAAAAATTGCAATTCTGAGCTTATTTTTGACCGAACTCTGTGAACGAGAAGAGGTACTTTCTCCGCTTCTTTAAATGGTATGAAAATAAACAAAATATCCCAGCTTCTCCAAGTAATATTTTTGCCCTATAATTTATGTGGAAATATACAAGAATATCGAGGGGGAAACACTTAGGATTTTTCAATTGAAACTTGAATACTTTATATCAAGTTATTTGTTTGACTGATTTCTGACTATATATAGATTTTTAGAATTACAGAAAATAACCTTCAATAGAGAGACAGAAAGATAGTTAAGGAGGTTTTAATATAATAATACAGTAGAACCAAAGGAATACGAACTCCAGGAATCTGAAATTTCGGATAATCCAAACCGCAGGAATCTGAAATTTCGGATAATCC
>BGPR01046686.1:1113-11979 GCA_013235015.1 Araneus ventricosus
CTTTGTTATTTATTAAACATTTCTGTGAGAACTTCAATGGATAAATTGGAAGTTTAAGTGTGTGTTTCATCCAATAGATCTCAAGTTAGATGTAAACATATTGGCTCCAATTCACCAAGAAGTGTTTTAAACTTCATAGACTGTATCCATAAGAAGTGTATACTTTGTTATTTATTAAAAATTTCTGTGATGATGAATAAATTGGAAGTTTAAGTGTTTGTGTCATCCAATAGATCTCAAGTTAGATGTAAACATATTGGCTCCAATTCACCAAGAAGTGTTTCAAAATCCATCAGCAAAAAGTGGTTATTCTTCGTTAAAGTTCTTGATTATGTTTTTTCTGTAAGGGTTTAAATGGATAAACTGAAAGTTTATGAATAATATTTCCATAAACGCATGATTAATATTTCTGTAGAAATGGTTTATCACAAATACTCATGTCAGAAGAACGAGGTGATCACGAATGAAGTGCCTAATCTTGAGCCTATGTATGGTTACTTCAACAATTAGGAGGCTCTTCATTTACAAACCTTATAAGAGTTAGTATAGCGATGCTGCATCCTGTTGGAAATTCAAATCATCATTGTGAACTTATAATTGAGATAACTTTAAAAAAACATTATCCGAGGAGCAAACTGCCGCACAATTTGCAATAACAACATCCGACAGGATTAGAACCCGCGCTCTGCAGAACGTGAAGCCAGTACTCTAACAACCGTACCACCCAGACTTCTACATAAACTCGTACGTGGATAGTTATTTTCATATTTTTAGCTCTATTATTTGTTAAAGCTTTAAATGGCAGTTAATTCAGCCCTTTTTTCAAAGAAAATTCACATTTTTGTTGCAGTTTTAAAACAATTAACATTGGTGTTAAAGAAGATTTATACTATTCACTTTGGATCTCCGTTAACTGCAAGGGTTTTTAAAAATCCTTAATGATGAATAACTCAAGTTTTAGGGTATACAGCTATTCATAACTAGAAACTTGATTTTTTATTAAATAGCTGCAATTTCATCAACAAACGCTTCAAAAATATTTTGGAGCGTTTACCGAAAATTAAATCAGAATCATGGGAAACCAGATAACAGAAACCAAAAGCATCTCGGGTGTTTCCGCTGAAGTAACAAAAAATCTCGCAAAATAACATTAAACTTAATAATCTCAAGTATAAAAAAGAACAATCTTGTAAAAAATAGGAAAAATAAACTCCCAACAAAAGTCCTACAGAATGATTTTGAATTTAACAGTACCTGCAAATAACGTTTTATCCGCAGGTACAGTACCTGCAAATAACATTTTATCCGCAAGTACAGTACCCGCAAATAATCGCTTCCATAAATATAAGTTTTGCTGTTAAAATGCGATTTTTAAATGAACCTGCACTAATCCTGCGCTTTGTTAATTTAGCAATCCTGTGATTTGATATATGCCGGATTACTGAGAGTCTGCTGTATTGTTTTATTTGTAATTCTTTGTAATCATTATCATTTGATGAAGAAATGTATGTGAAATACGATAGAGTTAATTCATTCTAACGCGAAATACATCAAATGGGGAAAACCAATTTAATTTTCACATCCATTGCCACCTTGCAAGATAAAACCAGCGGGAGTGGTCTCCCCTAAACTTTCTCCTATACTTCTCGAAAAAAGTGCTGTTTCCCCTCCCCCCGCGAGGATAAAAAAATTCGAACCTATTGTAACCCAGGATCCAATGACTATCAGAAACTATTTAGGTAAAGAATCAAATTGACAGATGCGTTCCGATTTAAATGCGTACCGATTTGTACTCTTGCTAGCTCAAGGACAAAGTCGCATAATCCTCCCGCGTGCACAGATTGCTACCAGTACGCATGCGCATGGAGAATCGGATGAAAAGGAAAGCGTCAAGCAGGAGTCAATAAATATCGTGAACAGAAGATTGCGACCAGTACGCATGCGCGTGGAGATGGCGGATTCGTTGGAGATGCAATTATACAGACCGACAGACAGTCAACCTTTTGACGGATTTGGCCCAAAATTTTATACGGACCTACATTCATGACGATAAAACTGTGTATGAAATTTTATCCATCTAGCTTTTCAAGTTTTTGAGTTATAGCGTTCACATGACAGCGGACATACAGACAGACAAACTTCCTGTAGACGAATTTTGTCCAAAATTTGACAGAAACCTACAAATTATGTTTAAAGACCACATACCAAATTTCATCTCCGTAGCTCTAATAGTTTTCGAGTTATCGTGTTCACAGACAGACAGAGAGACATAATTTCAAAATTGAGCTTTTCGGACTCAGGGAGGTCTAAAACGTGGAGATTCGTCAAAATCTCGAGTTCGAATTTTTTGACGATTACAATACTTTCTCTTTGTATACTTCGTATACGAGAAAGTAAAAAGAGAGATTCGTCAAAATCTCGAGTTCGAATTTTTTGACGATTACAATACTTTCTCTTTGTATACTTCGCATACGAGAAAGTAAAAAGAGAGGTTCGTCAAAATCTCGAGTTCGAATTTTTTGACGGTTACAATACTTTCTCTTTGTATACTTCGTATACGAGAAAGTAAAAAGAGAGATTCGTCAAAATCTCGAGTTCGAATTTTTTGACGATTACAATACTTTCTCTTTGTATACTTCGCATACGAGAAAGTAAAAAAGACATGAGATCAGTACATCATTAAACAACGCGCAATTAGACGTTAGATGACAAGCATAATTACGTTTAATAAGTGGCTGTGACGTCACATTAAATTGACCCCCAATGCGCTAATGATGCAGATGTATGTCTGTGTGTCTGTGTGTGTGTCTTTGAACACGATAACTCGAAAACTATTAGAGCTACGGGGATGAAATTTGGTATGTGGTCTTTAAATATAATTTTTATGTTTCTATCAAATTTTCAACAAAATCCGTCAAAGGTTTAGTCTGTCTGTCTCTACATCCGCGGTCATGTGAACACTATAACTCAAAAACTGGAATAGCTAGATGGATAGAATTTGGTACACAGTTTTACCGTCATGAATGTAGGTCCGTATAAAATTTTGGCCCAAATCCGTCAAAGGGTTGACTGTGTGTCGGTCTGTATAATTTACTTTTGAAGAGAATCCGTTATCTCCACGCGCATGCCTACTGGAAGAACGGAACGGAATTTCATTACGGAGTAGCGAATTATGTCAGTTTGTCCTTGAGCCGGTAAGAGCGGAAAATCGTTACGCATCTCTTTGAATTTGATTCTTTACCTAGATATTTTTCAATCACTATAATGAAAAACCTTCTGGTAGTCATTGGATTCTGGGTAACAATAGGTTCGAATTTTTTTAACCGCGCGGTGGAAGGGGAAACGGCACCTTTTGGGGGAAGTATACGAGAAAGTTTAGGGGAGAACACTCCCGCTGGTTTTCCTAGTGATATTCTTCGTGGCTTAATTTTAATATCGTATTGCTTTCATTACCTCACTATTTTTGACTTGACTTGCAGTTTTTTTTATAAAAAAATATTTTCTGATTCTTGGATCAATAATAAAAATGTATATTTTATAATTTCTTCGTATTATTTTCTACTCTTTAGTCTTTAATATGTTCCATAATTCATTCCTGTAATTATTAAGGAATCGTGTTATCAGTGTTTCTCCAATTCACTACCAAATTCCGACTCTCAAACGGAATCAAAATGAAATTGATTATTAAGTTCTAGATAATTACTAATATAATAGCCCAGATCTGTCTCTCGGTAACGCTCTGACGTCACCAACAATAAAACTCGCGCCGTAGCACTGCGAGACTTAAAACAGCGTTATTTCATTATTAGAGCACCTAAATTTCAGTCATTTTAAATTTAAAAGAGTGATTGTCGTTCTAATTTCAAATTTAATAGCTCTAAAATAGTTAAATAAAATTTGCTATCCATTGATATAAAATTTATCTCGCTGTGATCAATAGTTCTCGAGAAATTTAAACTATATTAATCCTATATTTCAAATTAATTTCCATCTTTTAATAGAAAGTAGTAAATCACGTCAGTGGTATATCATGGGCGTGATAGAGTTTGGACGCCACGATGCATCGCATTATTTATTGCAATCGTGATGATATGATTTAATAATATTTTTGGCAACGTTAAAATTTACACAAAGACAATTGAAGCACAAGGAAAATTGTTAACAACGAAAGATACTTCGCACGGAATGTTGTTTAACAAGAGGTTTTTTGAATAAAAAGTATGTAAATAAAAAATATTTCCTGTCATAATACATATGTTTATTTTATTTGTTTTCAAACAATGTTAAACATTTATCTCGCATATATATCTATTTAAACACGTCAAAATTGACGGGAAATCTCTCGAATGAAGAGGCAATTTGCACCCGTCATACCATGACGAGTGATTTTCTAGTATATAAATATTTTACTATCATTGGAACACACAGTCGTGAAATGTTTGAGAACACTGGCATATAAGGAAATAAGTCAAAAATCAATAGCACAATTTCCATATTTACGAACATAAAATAAGTCGGGTTCTCTTATTTACTTCGAAGCAATTTCCGTGCTTAAAAGATACGAATACTACTCATAAAAGACGTAAACAAACCTCAGAACTGTCATCTAACACTTTGCGTTAACAATTTATAACATTTAAATGCAAAAGAGAAGGTCCCAAACATTCCATGCCGAACGATTTCTCAAAAAAATTTTAATGCAGATCAATATTTCAAACCAGCGGCAGAGGCCTCCCCTAAACTTTCTCGCATACTTCTCAAAAATTTGTCATTTCCCCTCCCCCTGCGTGGATAAAAAATTCGAACCATTGTAACCCAGGGTCCAATGACTATCAGAAAATATATAGGTAAAGAATCAAATTCAAAGAGATGCGTTCCTATTAAATGCGTACCGATTTCTACTCTTGCTGGCTCAAGGACAAAGTCGCATAATCCTTCCGCGTGAACAGATTGCTACCAGTACGCATGCGCATGAAGAATCGGATGAAGAAAAAAAGCGCTAACCAGGAGTCAATAAATATCGCGCACAGAAGATTGCGTCCAGTACGCATGCGCGTGGAGTTAGCGGATACGTTGGAGATGCGATTATACAGACCGACAGACAGTCAACCTTTTGACGGATTTGGCCCAAAATTTTATACGGACCTAAATTCATGACGATAAAACTGTGTACGAAATTTTATCCATCTAGCTATTCAAGTTTTTGAATTATAGCGTTCGCATGACTGCGGACATACCGACAGACAGACTTCTCGCTGATGGATTTTGTCCAAAATTTGATAGAAACCTACAAATTATGTTTAAAGACCACATACCAAATTTCATCCCTTTATCTCTAATAGTTTTCGAGTTATCGTGTTCACAGACAGACATCATTCCAAAATTGTGTTTTTCGGATTCAGGGAGGTCTAAAACGGGGAGATTCGTCAAAATCTCGAGTTCGAATTTTTTGACGATTACAATACTTTCTCTTCGTAAAAAGTAACATGGTGCGGTTTCTCGCCAAACTGTGAAATAGCGCCAACCATCCAAAATGTCGCCAAATATCCGCCATCTTGGATGGTTTCAAGATGGCGCCGATTCTAATGACAGCCAGCATAAAAACCAATCCCACTATAGGCGTCTATGGGAATGTCTTTTACTACGCCAAGTTGATCATTGTGCCCGCTAGGGTTTCCGTGTTTACTTTGATTGGCGCGAAACTGGGTTTTTTCTTCATCGTGTTTTGAAAGCCATCCATCTCTATTTACAATTAACAACTAATAACAAATTAATTTCAACTTTAATTCTTGCTCATATTAAGCTCATTGGCAAGTATTTTTCTAACTTATGCATATTAGATTATTTACTTTAGCAAAGAATTACACACTATATACTTATTTCATGTTTAGTATTAAAAATGCATTCATATTCAATGACACTCAAGAAGGAATTCATTCTACTTTAAGCCACACACACACAAAAAAAAAACTACGAAGTAAAAATGTTTACATCCTTATAACAGACAGCATCTCGCGGTCGTCGAAATAGAAAAACCTTATAAAGCATTTCTCGCCAAAAGAGGGAAATATCGCCAAATATTGGCATCGGAAACACTTCCCATAGGCGCCTATAGTGGGATTGGTTTTTACGCTGACAGCCATGGCAAAATTTGGAAATAGTACATAAAATTCCAAATATTACATAAAATTGTATGAAATTTAGCATGATTTTTCTCAAATTTTGGCACAAATTAGAAATTCTGGCAAAGCTTTAGGGTTGCCAACAAAATGAAGAAGGTAACCACATTTGGCGAGATATCAATTCGGCGAGGAAAAAAATTCAACTTGGCGGACCACACCATGTTCTTTAAGTCGAGCCAGTAACGTGACTCTAAAGTCTCAGAGCAAAACTTCTTCCTAAACATTCATCCAAATTTATTTCTGTAACTTTGGGTGGTCTTGAGTAACTAGAGTAATAAGAGCGAATTACCGGCCATCTTATCTCCCCTAATGCTGATTGATTGGTAATCACAGACATTACTGACGTGCATTTTGTGGGCAGACATTTCTGTAAAAGATAAGTTTAATGAATAAATATAAGGAATCAGTTGAACTGTTTTTAATGAGTGTAATTCGGGAAAGATAGTTGTATTTAAATACAATGATGAAATTTACATCAATTACTTTGCATATCTAGATACAATGTTAAACATTTAATTACGCCATTCGAAATACAAAGTAATAACGCAAGATCTTGTTTTCGATATGTAGCATTTATATATCTAATGGAATTGTTGGGTTTTTCTTCCATTGAACACGTTGCCATTCCCCATTTGCCATTTTTGACGTTGCCATTTTTTGTTTATTTGAAAGCGTGTTTTCATAGACGTAGTTTTTACTTTCTCGTATACGAAGTATACAAAGAGAAAGTATTGTAATCGTCAAAAAATTCGAACTCGAGATTTTGACGAATCTCCACGTTTTAGACCTTCCTGAGTCCCAAAAACACAATTTCGGAATTATGTCTGTCTGTCTGTGAACACGATAACTCGAAAACAATTAGAGATAAAGGGATGAAATTTGGTATGTGAGCTTGAAACATAATTTGTAGGTTTCTATCAAATTTTGGACAAAATCCGTCAAGGGGAAGTCTGTCTGTATGTATGTCCGAAGTCATGTGAACACTATAACTCAAAAACTTGAATAGCTAGATGGATAAAATGTGGTACACAGTTTTATCGTCATGAATGTAGGTCCGTATAAAATTTTGGGCCAAATCCGTCAAAGGGCTGACTGTCTGTCGGTCTGTATAATCGCGTACTTGTTTAACTCCATGGGCATGTGTAGTGGTAGAAATGCCTGTGCAAAGAAGGGACACTCCGAAAACTTGGCAGTTTGCCAAAAACCAATTCTGGCGGCGAAATTTTGTAAGGAAGCAAACATTTAGGACGTCTCGTTTTACTTGCGTACTGGAAGCAATCTCTGCGCATGCGCAAGCTATTCTCCTGTTTTCTTCTCCGCACGCGGAACTCGCATTGCTAGAATTTGATTAAAAAAAATAAATATTGCGGAGTTTTAATACATACGCATCTTTTTCAATATGATTCTTCACCTCAATATTTTACTATCACTATAATCTACAATGAAACACCTTCTGATAGTCATTGCATTCTGGGTTACAGTTTGTTCGAACATTTATCAACGCAGCGGGAAGGGAAATGATAAATGTTTGAAAAGTATGCAAGAAAGTTTAGGGGAGGCCACTCCCGCTGGTTTGTTTATTTGAAAGCGTGTTTTCATAGACGTAGTTTTTGTATTTATTGACACAATGGTTGAAATTTCGTCCAATTAAAACGTTAATTACGATTATTTGTGTACACCTTTATAATTAGAAATGGATCTTTGGAAACGTTGTGCAAAAAGACTATTTTCTTTTAACATGGCAGCCTCCAATATGTAACGAGCATGCCAATTACATAAAACTTATATTGCGGATTAGGTGATTCGTTGCTTTAAATAGAAACACTTATACGTATTTTTGTTGCTGTCGGGTTAGCGGTAAAATTTCAAATTATTTTATTCTTATAACGCAATGAATTTGCATATTTTAAAATTAAATGCACAGATCTTCAGTCTCCTTTTTCATTTTTTTTTGCTAGCCGCTTTTGGCGACCAGCTGGTTCACAGAGAACACTGATTGCGTTTAATTTCAATTAATTTTCTTATGCATAATTGGATATTCGTTAATAACGTTGAAAATATAATTTTTTGAATTTTAAGGTCATATAAAATTTATTTTTGTGCGGAAATATTTTCGAAAATTATCGCCAAACACGCAAAATTTTGCTTTTTTAATTAATTAAATTTCGAAAATTTTACACACGAAGTGCAAATTCCCACCCTCCAAAGTGTAAAATTTGGTAACTCTTGGCCAAATGATCTGCCTTGTAGAGAGCGCCAACAGATAGACACGCATAGCACACACAATTCGCTTTTATTATTAGTGGGAATATTTGAATGGAATTCATCTACAAAAGTTTTTCCGAGCAATCGATTTCATTAATTCATGAATTAAATATTAAAAAAAGTCTGCTACCTTTTACGCAGTTCTAAAGTAAGTAGCAATATATGTTATTATATCTTCAGATAGGAAACTTGTTTGACTGCAGTTTACTATAATAATTTTATTAAAATAGTTCAAATAGAAGGTTAGGAGAATATATTCTGTTTTTGTTTAAAACTTGCTTATATCGCCCCACAAGCAGTTGCCTAAATTGTATTTTTCAGTCAATGGTATTATTATCTTATGACTACCACTTTTGGACGATTTTACACCGGAAAGGGGTGTCAGGCAATGAGTCATATGAGCGCATTTCCGGAGTTCTTTCTTAGATCACGCTCTGTAAAATGTAAACATCACCCTTCCATTCTTCACTTTCCCCCTATTTTGATGGAAATAACTCCGCCCAGCGCATGCGCAAAAGCGCGGAGGGTTTCCGAATCCGTTGCTAAACAATAATAGCGTCGATGAGGGAGAATTCATAATACTGTTCAGCAACAGATTCCGAGACTATCGTCATATGAGTTTATCGGAGTTCTTTGTTAGATCACGCCTCGGGAAAATAAACATCACCTTCCATTTTCACTTCCCCTATTTTGATGCGCATGCGCAAAAGCGCGGAGGGTTTCCGAATCCGTTGCTAAACAATATCAAAGTCTGGTTAAAAAGCAGCAAAAAGTAATGTTAGTAATTTTGTATCATATGCGGCAAAACAAAGGAAGAAGAAGTAATGCAGTGCATAAAATGCCATACTTGGGTTCATAAATCGCGCGTTGGTGTGAATTTGAGAACAAAAAAATATTTTTGCTTTACTCATGATTAGAGAAATTAGTAATCCAATTTTGGAAACCAGACGTGCTATTTTGGCGACTAGTTTTCTGAACTGGACACCGCAATTTTTTAAAGCTATTTTGTTTCTTAGTTTAATTTCATGAAAAGATAATTGCATTGTTTTGTAGATGAATGACCTACAAAAACATTGTAATACCTGTTTTTTTTAAATAAAATTACTTCTCTGTTGCTGTACATTAAAAAAATGCCCAGGTGGTCTAAATTTAGCAACCTTCCCCTATCTCAAAATTGTTCGGACGTTAAATATTAAATGTTTCTGTCCGCTAGTGAAATTTAAAGCAAATGTTTCAAAACCTTTCTTTGCTTTAGGGGAGTTGGAACCCTAAGTCCGTTAACCCTAACCCTGTTACTTCGATGTAACTTTTCTCAAAATCTGTTATAGATCCATTTCTGAAATTTTTCATACAAATAAAGTACATCTTTCTCATTAATCTGAAATGATTCTTGAAAAAAAATTGAAAATTTATTTTTCGCAAATTTTTTTGTGTCAGAACAAAAAATGTGAAATTGGAAATTTCGATGTACCTTTTCTGAAAATATGTTCTACACTCATGTCCATAAATTAAGGATAATGAAGTTCAGGCAAAGAAAGAGACAGAAGCAAAACAAATTTGACTTATTTGTAAAGTCTATTTATTAAAAAAAAGGTAAAGAGCAAAACAGATGCTATATGTTTCACATATTTAATAAAAATTGCGATTTTTACTCCCTGGAGCAAATTTCAAAAAAGAACCTATTTACAAAAAACAGTATAACATGGTTAGTATGATGGTTAATACGGAGTATGTCTCCCGGATGATGCAATACAGGCCTTACAACGCCTAGGCATGCTGAGTATCAAATTATCAATCTGATCTTGGGGAATATTACACCACTCATCAAGCAATGCCCTCAGAAGTTCCGGTAGACAGGTGGGAGGGGGTTGACGGGCTGCAATTCGTCGGCCAAGCATGTCCCACACATGCTCTATTGGATTCAAGTCCGGTGAGTATGCTGGCCAATCCATACAGGTGATATCCTCCTATTGAAGGCATTCGTCTACGATGTTTGCACGGTGAGGACGGGCGTTGTCATCCATAAACAGAAATTCAGCACCCATGGCGCCCCGAAACAAACGTACATGTTGTTCCAGAATGACATCCCGATAGATGTGGCCTGTCATCGTTACACTCTGAACATGCAGGTCAGTTCTGGAACCAAGAATAATTCCTCCCTAAACGAGCCATCCTGCACCACTGTAACGGTGTCGTTCAATGGTGTTCTCTTGGTGGTAACGGGTACCTGGCGCTCTCCATATGAAAGTCCGGCGAGAATCAGACTGCAAACTAAACCAGGACTCGTCGGAAAACATCACACAAGACCACTGTTGCGGTGTCCACAATGCATGCTCTCTACTCCAGGCTAATCGCAGGCGACAGTGAGTTGCGGTAAATGGAACACATCTGACAGGCCTACGAGCATATAGACCAATGT
>BGPR01046687.1:0-11978 GCA_013235015.1 Araneus ventricosus
AGGTCGCCCTAGTGTTTCTTGAAAACTAATCTAAGTAAATATAACTTCTAATCTCATAAATGTTTTTATATAATTTCTTTCTTGCAAATAAAATGTTTTTGAAAGTCTAAATGTCTCATCAGTATTGTAAAAAAATCTGCTGCAATGATTCCAATTAATAGATAAATTATTATTTTAGTTAAGTTCGAAATAAAATTCGTCTGCAGTCTTGTTAACAAATTTAACGTGTGTTACCACCTGTTATTTGTATTAAACTGGTCATTTTTCTTTATTTAAGAAATAACCTATGCGTCTGGAATTATTCCATATTGTGCTCATTATAATTCTCTTCAAACCAAATATATTTGAAAAAAATTTTATATGGTATATTGGTATAGCTCACCTTCTGTGAAATTTCAGAAACTAATTCACTTTGAGTTGAATAATGAAAATTAGTATTGAGCACAATCTAGTAAATGATGTTTCCAAGTTTAAGATTCTGTAGATAGCACAAATTACAAAAGAAAGAAAGAAAACTGGAAATTCTGGGCGTAAACCCATTGAGCTAAAATGAAAATTATTTAAAAAGCAACTAGAAATGTTTTTTAACACTATAAAGTTAATAACGTTGGTCAGTTTCGAATTCAAGGCAAATTAATCTACAATTAATGTTTTAATATAGGTGTAAAATTTAATACATAAGTTTCATACAAAAGCGAAAACAAGTATTCCTGTTATAAATTAATCTGATTCGCCTCCATCCCCCCGAGGAACAAAACTGCAGATGTAATTGACAATTGTAAACGAAGTATTATATATTCAGCATTTAATGATGATTTTGATATTAGATTAATTTTGTATTGAGTTGTTCAGAAAGTTTCCGGCGTGTTTAAAGAGCTTGCACTGATCGCCGTAGGAACACTGAATGCTGTTATAAACAGTTGAAATGATATATTTCCTGAAAGGTGGTGGTTTTGCCAATAATTGTATTCAATAATCTTCAACATTGGTTTAATTTAATGTGTTTGGTGCCAGTGTTAACATGGAGATCGAAAAATCACATTTCCGTCATTTAATGCTTTTATACTACCACAAAAGGAAGAATGCTTTTTAAGCCTTGGAAAATATATGTGCTGTTTAAAAAGATAGTGCTGTAAGTGAACAAACAGTGCACAAGGGTGGGACACATTTCACATATAAGACTAGCAACGCTTTGCTAAGCCAACATTGGTATGTGACCAATATATAAGGCCCTGATCCCAAATAATCAAAGAATTACGATTCTTGAAATAGTGTTAATCAAGGAATCGAATTTTACCTTTATAAGCATTTGATACCAAATGATTTCGGTAGTCGCCTTGATGTTTGAGTACGCCAAGTATTAAAAGATAATTTTAAATTTTACCGGATTTCCAAGTGCGGGTTTTTGTTCAATCACAACGAAAGCGATTAATTTTTGAAATGGAGGATAACATCAGAAGAGACATACAATGTCTGCAATAATGTTCTACAAAAAATGCCATGGAGTTCTTCGAGTGAGCCGCCATCAACCGTGCCAAAGCCAATATCCATTCCCATTAAGTATTTCCTATTTTCAGGGGTTGGACAAAAATTCAGGCCACATAAAGGAATAATTTTGACTAATAGTCTTTCCTCTATTCAGAAAATTTTTGTCCTGCTTCAGAGCTACTGTGGCCTATGAGGAGAATCGCCATTCTGGTTCTTTTACAATTTTCTTCCATTTTGCTTTCATTCTAATTGTATTTTTCGCTCTATTTTGCTTTTTTATGTTTTATTTTAAGGTTTTATTAATGCCTATTTTTTATAATTTTTAACTTATTTTTCGAAGTTCTAATTTTGTTTTTCGTGTATTCTATCAGAAGCAGCTGCATATGCGCCTTTCTGTATATTGCATAAGAATTTTAATTAATTTTTAATTCAAGTTCTATTAATTTTTAATTTAATTTTCGTTAATTTTATCAATTTTAACTGTTAACCCATTAAGTTATGCTCTGTTGATACCGGAATAGGCAAGGCATTCTCTATAATGAGCTGTTGCCACCTAACCAACCAATTAACTCTGATAAATAAAGTAGAATGATGGAGAATTTCAAGAAAGCCATTGACCACAAAGGCCTAGAATCGGCCCAACGTGAAGGGGTGGTCTTTCACCAGAATAACGCAAGACAACATGCGACTATCCTCCGGTGGAAGTAATTGAATCTTGGCAGATATGTCTTTCTCCACCCTCCATATGGTCCTGACGTGGAACCTTTGGCCTACAGTCTGTTCTGTTCGTTGTAAAATTTGTTCAAGTTAAAAAATTTGAAATCTCTAGAGGACTGCAAACAACATATTTAGGAGTGCATTTTAGCGATAAACTAGAATTGTCTTATGAGAGTGGGAGAATTAAAGTTTTGAAAAGATGGCACATGATCATAAAATAAAATAATTCACGTATTATTGAATGAACTTCATTTTTAGTATAAGCACATTTTTTTTCTTAATTTATCCTTCCGAATCGGCGGTGACTTTCCGAATAGCCCAATATTAACAGCTCTGTTTGAAATTTTTATTTAAATATATTTAGATACAACGATATTTAAATACAACGATAATTCGAAAATTAAAATAACGGGAGGCTGTCTTTTTGAAACAGCCGCTGATGTTAAAGTCGTAGGACTACTTTACTCGCGTGATTCTTTTGTGTTTACCCTTTATCTCGAAAATAAGACATTAGTTATGTTTCTAACATTTGTAGTTGCCAAAATGTAGAGGATCTCCCATACAACGTTTTCTGTGGCGTTTTGGCGTGTGAATCGAATTCCTTCCTGAGAGCCCAATAGGAGGAACGTAGTCCTACGTTAAACAAATTTCCTGGAGAGAAGGCTTTTTCACACCAACGGATTTTAAAAGTAAATAAGTGAAACCCTGATTTGTCCAATACGAAGAGGCTTTCACGTGACTGTGACTTCTCACTGGGCGTCATGAAGGTAGAAACTAGATTGTTCAGTTTCGAAGAATAAACAGCTCTCAAAAGTATTTAATAGTTCAAGCGATAACGTTGAAATACAAAATATCTTTTCACAAGGGGCCGGGGGAGAAATGTGAAATTCTCGCATACCATATCCACGTTCATAATCAGACCTTAAGAAATATACGGATAAATATATATATTACAGGTAAAGCAAAACAATCTGGTTGGTAGGAGTAATATTTATATATTATAGCAATTAACCCTCTGAGCAGTTAGCTATTTTTATCAACTTGATTTAAAGCCTTAAAATTTTGCTTTTCATGTGAAAAATTGGATCTTTATTGCGTTTAATCAAGTCTTTGAAATCTTAAGAATATTCTACTCATGATAGCTATAGAAATTATTCATATAAACATAAATTATTTGCTTCTGAACTGAATATGAGAAACGGAAAAATACGTGCAAAATACTTAGAGGATTGAAAAGAGAAGAAAAAATCTGTTAAATATGCGAAATCTCTAAAACTTACGAATAAATACATATAGGAATTTTGAATTAAAAGAGAAAAAAAATCTGTTCAGCCATTTGAAGAGTTACCAGACGGAAAATATTTTCTTTTCTTTCGTAACCCAATCAAAACAATTTCTTCAGATATCCATTTTATTTTCTGTACATCATAAATTAAACATCGTTAATGTCACATATTATTTACAAACATATCGAGATTGGTGTAGCATTTCTTTCTAATAATCTGAAAAAGATTCGTAAAAATACGAATCTTTCTCCGAAAATTCAAAGACAGACACTTGTAGGTTTGTGGTTAAAAAAAAAGACCGTCTGTGAATTTACAGGTGACATGTGTGTACAAGGAAAGGACCTTTCCTGGTTTCTTTAGCTCCTTCTCTTCTATCTAGGGATTTGTGTGCTTCTGACTTGTTCGAAAGAAATGAAGCTCACTTAGGTGCTGATGTGTAAATTGATTTCATTCAGAGTAAAAGGATGAAAGGGAAAGCTTTTTAGCTATTGTTGCGGATGATTCTTTGAAACTACATCAACATAAGTAAAAGAAAAAAAATTAGTCTTGTTCTCAGTTTTAATGGCTTTTCATCGAATAAGAATTTTAATATTTTTTTTCATTTTTGTAATATTACTTTATACTAAAATTTATTTTCAATTTTTCTTGCAGAAAATTTTAATAGTAATTAAATTATTCACTAATAATTTCCTTGTTTTACCATTAAATTTTTCGATTTATATTCTCTACCCTTTCAAATGAATATATTTTCTACAATGTACTTATAAATTTACTACTTTCGTCACTAAAATCAGGAGTGATTTAATATTGAGTTTTGACCTGAACCATAAGTGATTAATTTGAAAAACGGAACCTATATTGAATACTTATCCTTAAATTTTAACTAAAATTAAAACTTCAAATCCATAAATGCCAGCCAAGAAACCAGTTGCAGTCAATGGCTCATCGCTGCATGACATAATAATCTTATTAGGGGTGCCAGCTCAGGCACTGTCCTCGTCATCTGGCCATGGTTCAAAATGGCTAGGTCCGTCCCAAAATTTTCCTCGTGTTGCTTCAAAACTCGTGGCATTAATATAACTAGAACTAAGCTAATCTAAAGCTCCGCAAACACATCAAATTCGTCTTTTGTTTTAAATATTTCTCAAAGGTTTTTCATTACTGAATAGACCTCTTCTGCCTTTGGATTATACCACTTTTTGGTAGCACGTTATGAACAGCTTCAAGGAGTGGCTGCGTAGTGATAAAAACTGTCGTAGAGGGGTTTTCTTTGATAGTTTGAACCGTGAAGGCCAGAGCTCTAAGAAAACCTCTACTACTCCAACCTGAAAATGCTGTAAAATTTGTGTTCGCATGAGTTCATTTGTACAACTTACAAAGTAAAAGCCAGACATCAAGTGCATTATGTTTTGTCTATCAGGGACATTCAACTCTGACGATACAGCAATTAAAACATTGATTCTGGTCAGTGGATGGTGGAAGGAATGCCCACGGGAACAATATTGTGATTAAAACAAGTTCCAATGAAACCCTCCATTCTTGCTAACCAAATATGCGAGAAAAAATGCATATATTTCACAAGTGCAGAACGTTAGTTTCCTGGCAAAACGACTACTGCTGAGTCATTAGTCTGTTTAAAAATATTATGTTATTATGGCACATATGTTATAATATCATATTATATATGGCAAATTTAAATTATCAATTTCAATGGAATTAATTTCAATATTGCACAATAAAATAAGTTTTAATAGTGTGTTTGAAGCAATTTTTAGATCATAAAATATTGTCTCGAATATCATTTTAAAAACTGTTGTTGATCCGTTTTGATTATAAATTATTCCATTCAGAATACATTTTAATAGCAAACACTCTGGGCAAAAGCTTGCATAAATTTAAAAGGAAGCAGTATTGACAAAATCTATCCTACCGAATAAGACAAGAATGTATTTTTTATAAATATAAAATAACAAATAGGCCTACATTGAGTACTTTGTATAAAATTATTCGAAAAAAGTGTGCTGCATGTTAGATGTTTCTGTTAAATAATAAAATTATGTGTTCAGGACATAGCTTTCGGGAAAAGTTGTATTTCTCTTACTTTTCACATGAATTATATTAGCGAACGATTAAAGCTGATAATCTTATCAAAAATTATTAATTTTATATATTTAAAATGCATAATTGTTTTATCTAATCTGCACTGAAATAGGGAAATAATAAATTCGTGAGGAACTCCACAATACCAATACAGGAGGAATGTTTACAACACGGAAAAAGTTTTCTACTCTGAGTGGAGAACAAAATATCTGTTGTAAACACGCCAAATTTGATGAAAACACGGGATGTTTACCACAAAATGAATGCTCTTTTAGAAATGTTGTAAACTTTTGGTGTAAACACGTATTTACAATTCCGGTGTAAACTCGCCTTAAATGATACTTTTAATAACAATAATACATAATGTTTAATTACGGTGTTATTAGTTCTTACTTCGGCTTAAATTTTTTAGCTTCTTTTATTAATGCTGCGATTTAAGATATATTAATCACAAAACGGTATGTTTGGTTGTTTAAACAAAATTAGCAGATCTATACGAAATTAATACGAGTCAATACTTCAGAAGATACAATGATATATTAGATTTTATGAAGTTTCCAACAATTCATCACATATAGGCACCGGAATTATTAGAAAAATGAGAATTTTTAAGAAATGAGAATTTTCCACTACTTCTGTCGCCATTACCGATAGATTGCCACATATTGATTCGATTTGAGTCTTTCATGAGATACTCTCTCTTTTAGGCTCATAAATTAAGAATGTTTCAGAATATAAAGAAAAAAAATGTTTTAGAGAAATAATTTCTTATAGAATATAACCACAAAATAATATATCTCCTCGAATAATGTGCCTGTATTTCGAGGTTGAATTGGGAGAAGAGAAAATACGTCATAATTAACAGAGAGGTCAGTGGAGTTAATAGCAGAAATGCTTGCTATGAAGGAGAGTAATTTACAATTATTGTTATTAATGTACCGAGAGAGAATCGACCAAGTAAGGTTTTATAGTTATACAAAATCCTCTCGGGATAAAGAAGAATAAAAGATAAAAAAAGAAAGAAAGAAACAGTTTATACAAGAAGCGCACTGAAAATGTCTGCAATGTCTTATTGGCTGTTGGATGGGAGAAAAGTCTTCCGAAATCAACGTTGATATCATTCTTTCGTTCATGTGTGATCTCATAATATTCAGTCGTGCCATTTATCTTTCGTTTTGAACAATATTTTTCCACCAGGTCAATAGATTTTTAACATTTGGATTTCAATACCGAGATTAAAGGTTTTTGCCACGCGGCAGTCTGTTGTGTAGTGCTCTGGATCACCTGTATCTCCGCAAACGCAACAGTCTTGTGAACATAAAATGAACCTGTGAATTTAAGGGGGGGGGTTGATGAAATGATTGGGGGTTCCTATGTTCTTTGATGAAATGATTGATTTTTGAATTCAACGAGGGTCGGTTAATGCTAACTTGAGGCGAGAAAAGGAAAGTTCAACGTCCCGTTTCCGAAAGGCTCCATCAATCCTCCCAAATTTCCAGAGAACATTTGTGATATGTTTTTTAATGCAAGACTTAGGGATATCAACCATGAGTAGCCTGTCTGGCTAACTGATCAGCAATCTCGTTCCCTAGTACATCCGAGTGTCCTTTCAACCAGGAGATGCTAACTTCAGTTGCTAAGATTAAGGAGCTCCAGATGTTTAGGAATTTCCGGACGATAGTTAAGATCACCTGAAGTACCGCAAAAGTTTGAAGGGGGGGGATTGGTTATCTGTATGTATAGTCTATTTTTCAAAGACTCTTGTGATAGCCAGACCATGATTTCTATCAATACTACCATTTCAGTCTGGGAAACACTATCATTATCACGTAATCTGTCCTCCCATTTGTAATGAATTAATTCAAAGTGGAAGAAACAGAAGGTATAGGTTGTTCCCTTGCCAGTTTTGTGCCCTCGGAAAATATCTGGAATTCGTTTGTGTCTGTTGGCTTCTCGATTGACATTCATAAGACTTCTTTTAAGACAAAACAAACATTTATTAGAACTTTAAAACACAACTATCACACTTCGTAACTGCGTACAACGTAACTTCGTTCAAACGTACCGTACTCATCTCTTCTCGTAATCATCTCTCTAGACTATTTCTAAAATCAAATTCAAAGTAGCACACATCTTACTGTTGCCACTTACCTGATATCATACACTGATATACAATAATTATGTTGCAGTCATGCTTTTGTCAGGCATAATATTAAATACGCTTACATGTCTATCCGCCATTTTTCTTTCAGAGAGATGGGAATCGACTTTTGATCACGATGAAGAAGATTCAGCTGTGGAGTTCCGTAAAGAGTTTCCCAGCATATTCCAAAGCAGTGATCGGAAACTCAAAATGAGATGACATTAATAAAAGTAGTTTCTCTTGTAATAACAAAGGTCAACTGGTTCAAGACAAGCGAGTACAAGCAAGGAATCGCTAGAAATTCTTTGGTAGGCCTCCAAATAATGAGAGCAAAAATTCGCTGTGTCGAGAGAAGAACTTTTTTACGTTGAATTTTAATTAAACTCCCCAAGGTTTGCAAGCAGTCCAAAGAATTTTTTCTGCCCCATATTTGTGCCATATACCGAGGATAGGACCACTAGACGTTTGATGCATTTTGATTTCAAGTTCCGACCATGAGGCATCCAGGCAAGCCTTTGGTCAAATGTTACTCCTAGATACCTAAGGACTGGATAAATTTCAATACTCTTGTTTCTCAATTTCAAAACTGGATGTCTATTTCTGAAGTGTCAGAGGTTACCAAATACCATCGCAGTGGTTTTGTTGAAGGATATTTTCAGTGTATTTTTTAACCACAATCGTCAAACTGTTTGAGTGCATCAAAGAGGGGGATAGAGCTCATATTGTCCTAGAGGAATGGATATGAAACAGAGGACACACATGGACGAATTCCACGTGGGAGAACATTCGACCGTTGAAGTACCCCACACAGATCTAAGTATTCCTTGCATTAAGAACCGTTCAGTGATTCATATCAAGAATATGACAGTGTTTCCACCAGGATGGAAGCGTAAATAGATACTTCGGTATTTGTCTTCATGGATTACAAAGCCTCAAGACGACAGGTGGCTGGCAATATCTGCCAAGAGAAACTGGAAGAGTATAACACCCTACCTGTGCTGATGGCAATCGTCATCAACAGGCACTTGAGTTTAGAGGCGCACTAAGCACATCTGGCTCAATGCCTTTTCAATCTAGTCTGGTGCACAGAACATATTAACTGGATCCAGTAAAGTGGGCATATGTGTTTTTGACTGATGAATCAAGATTTTCTCTGCAGGCTGACTCATGAAGGACCTTCCTATAAAAAGCACCGGGTATGAGCCACAACCATTAAAATGCCATTGAATATTACCATTACGGTGACACTGAGGTTTTGTTTAGGGAAATTATTATCCTGTGTTCTCGAGCAATCCACTACGACCAACCAGGAACTAGGAAAGGCCATATTTAGTGAGATATTATTCTGAGAAAAAACACGTTCTCCTACTTCAGTTTGTAATATACGGAGGCTTTATTTCACTGTGAGACAACGCCTGTCTTTAATACAACCATCTCAAATGAATGCCTTAAAGACAAGGATGCCACCCTGTCGTAATGGTAGGAAGTGTTTCCAAATTATAAATCGATTGAGTATGCATAAAAGATTTTCGAGTGAAAGATAGTGCCTCTTTAGTCGATTTAGCATTCTATCGAGAACGAGATGACTTCCCCAAGATCAGCTTGATAATTTCGTAATCAGCATATCCAGACTTCGTATTTATTGTCTTTGAAACATATAGCATAACTGTACACAAATAAAAAAAATATTAGTTCTTCTGCTCGTATTTTTCATTTGTTCAAGAGAGCATTCCCCTTATTTTATTGGACACTGTTGTACATTAGCTTAGGATTAAAAACACATTTTTTTTTCTTAATTTGATTCGACACACTGCACAAAGTTGCCGTCCCTTGCAAATAGTTAATTGCATTTTTTTATAAGGGGTGGGTTGCACAAAGCGTTCGTGTGTCGCAAGCTGCCTGAACCTTTAACTTATGCTGTGCAAGCAGTAAATGATACACCAAATAACTAAACCTCTAAGAAACGAGTTAAATAGATAACACCTCAAATATAAGATATGTGTGTGTATTTATAGACGTTCATTCGGCTAAGAGGGAAGGGTTTCAAGATAATTTTACTGCTGTTGAAAGATGTAGGCAACATTGAGAGTAGCGGACATTAGCAGCTATTATATATGATGCGTAACCTCAGAGGCCGCTTTTTGAAATTTAAAAAGTCAGTGTTTTTTTGTTTTTTTGGAGAATTTACAGTTCTCCGTTGATATACGCCTTGTGAATCGGACTAATATATCCCAAAACTCACCACAATTAGGCAACTACAAGCAATATCTAGAATACACGAGAATATTATTTCAGAATACAGTTTATTTAACTATGAAATTGATAAATTAACTAAGTTACAGTTTTTCCAATTCCGGCCGAAACTGACCAAAAATTAAATTTGATGTTATGCTCAAAATTCCTTCGGTAACGGATTTGCGGATAAAAACAGAGATATTTAAAGAAAATCTGGAAGAAATCGGATGATTTGAATGCGAGAAATGACTCTTTCACAAAATTACATAATTTTTCCAATTCAGGTCGAAAATGACCAAATATTAAATTTGATTTTAAGTTCAACTTCCTTCGGGAACATATTAGAGGATTAGAACTGAGACATTTAATTCAAACCTGGGGGAAATTGGATGATCAGAACGATAGATATGAATTTTCAAATTAGACCCGAATAAAATATTATCTGCAATATGTTTAAGAAACATTCAATAGTGCTGTTTATAATAACTGTGTTTCATCCAAAGATCTTAACATTTTCCTTACGGGCACTACTGTACCAGAAATTTTTTAAAACTTTGAATGCGGCCCGGTACAACTGCTATACCAGACACAAGTAAGAATTTCACTCCCAGAACTCAACGTACTTCTTCTGGTTTAAGTTCCCGTAGTCTAGAGGATAAAAGTCTAATGTTAAATTGCAATATATGAAAATATTTTCTATAGAGTAAATGTAAATGTATGGAAATTTTCCATTCAAAAATATCCTTTTCTAAAGACTAAATTACTCAGAAGCCAATATTCGAAACATTTTAATAAACCTTTCAAAGCTTTAATGTTTCGACAACAGATTTATATTAAATTCAGTTCTTCAACAAAATTTTAAAGTAGATCTGGCTAAAATCAATAAACCAGCACTCCTTAAAATAAATTTTAATACAAAAGCTGGTTAATTCTATGAAATTGTTTTTCTCTTGAAGATGAAAATTTCAAAAATCACCTAAATTTTTCCACATCTTAAAATTTAAAAGATTTTGATACTTTGAATAAACTTGCAAAACATTATAAAAGCATTTAAAAAAAGTGACCGCGTTCAATTGAATTCTAGTTTTTAAAATGCTTTTCTTCAACATTTAATACGTGATTAATTCATATACAGAAACTGATATTTTTCATTCTATCGCATGTCACTATAATGTTTTGTTAACGCACATAAATATGATGTAGCTGTAAATAACTGCAAACTCAAAAAATTTGCAGATGTATTTGAAATTAGGATATATAACTGGAATTTTTATAAAATTTTGAATTATTTGATTATTGTTATTGCATTAACATAAAAAAGTGAATGAATATTTTAGTTGATTTTAGCATAGGAAATAAAACGTCTTCTACATTCCCTAAAGTAGCAGATACTCCTGCAGTTAAAGTTTCGCCAGCTTCAAAAGAAAGGAACTGGCAAGCCCGATCTATAATCTGAGGAATCAAATTCTACCGAACAAAGCAATTTTGTTGTATGGATTAAACTTTGTACCTTTTAAGAAAGTTAAGAAAGAAAGAAAGATGAATTAATGTTCACACTAAAAATTTTATTTTATTTTTCAAAATAGTGTCATTTCAGTAGTACAGATGTTACAAATTATACGCACCGTAAATATAATTATTACAGAAGAGATACCTTGCTGAAAACTACTATACAACGTGCTGTCACAGATGAACGGTTGTTTTTTAGATTAAGGGAGAACACAATGTTAAAATGTTCTTCTGAAATGAAGATTTTGGGGAAAAAACCAGGAAAAATTTCGGACCGCATTTGTAAATAAGATCCGTAACCATTATGGATTGCCTTCCTTTTTCTTGTCCTCCCTCTTTTGCTATGTATCTAGTAATCACGCGTGGAGTGATCAAACAGGATCGGGGAATTCAACTACCTTCAGAGTTATTAGAAGAGAGACTTACTCGTTCTGTATAAGGAAGTGAAATACCAATGATTTAATGTTACAGCATCTGTACTAGAACCTTCCTTAAGGAAG
>BGPR01046688.1:0-11978 GCA_013235015.1 Araneus ventricosus
CTTCCTTAAGGAAGGTTCTAGTACAGATGCTGTAACATTAAATCATTGGTATTTCACTTCCTTATACAGAACGAGTAAGTCTCTCTTCTAATAACTCTGAAGGTAGTTGAATTCCCCGATCCTGTTTGATCACTCCACGCGTGATTACTAGATACATAGCAAAAGAGGGAGGACAAGAAAAAGGAAGGCAATCCATAATGGTTACGGATCTTATTTACAAATGCGGTCCGAAATTTTTCCTGGTTTTTTCCCCAAAATCTTCATTTCAGAAGAACATTTTAACATTGTGTTCTCCCTTAATCTAAAAAACAACCGTTCATCTGTGACAGCACGTTGTATAGTAGTTTTCAGCAAGGTATCTCTTCTGTAATAATTATATTTACGGTGCGTATAATTTGTAACATCTGTACTACTGAAATGACACTATTTTGAAAAATAAAATAAAATTTTTAGTGTGAACATTAATTCATCTTTCTTTCTTTCTTAACTTTCTTAAAAGGTACAAAGTTTAATCCATACAACAAAATTGCTTTGTTCGGTAGAATTTGATTCCTCAGATTATAGATCGGGCTTGCCAGTTCCTTTCTTTTGAAGCTGGCGAAACTTTAACTGCAGGAGTATCTGCTACTTTAGGGAATGTAGAAGACGTTTTATTTCCTATGCTAAAATCAACTAAAATATTCATTCACTTTTTTATGTTAATGCAATAACAATAATCAAATAATTCAAAATTTTATAAAAATTCCAGTTATATATCCTAATTTCAAATACATCTGCAAATTTTTTGAGTTTGCAGTTATTTACAGCTACATCATATTTATGTGCGTTAACAAAACATTATAGTGACATGCGATAGAATGAAAAATATCAGTTTCTGTATATGAATTAATCACGTATTAAATGTTGAAGAAAAGCATTTTAAAAACTAGAATTCAATTGAACGCGGTCACTTTTTTTAAATGCTTTTATAATGTTTTGCAAGTTTATTCAAAGTATCAAAATCTTTTAAATTTTAAGATGTGGAAAAATTTAGGTGATTTTTGAAATTTTCATCTTCAAGAGAAAAACAATTTCATAGAATTAACCAGCTTTTGTATTAAAATTTATTTTAAGGAGTGCTGGTTTATTGATTTTAGCCAGATCTACTTTAAAATTTTGTTGAAGAACTGAATTTAATATAAATCTGTTGTCGAAACATTAAAGCTTTGAAAGGTTTATTAAAATGTTTCGAATATTGGCTTCTGAGTAATTTAGTCTTTAGAAAAGGATATTTTTGAATGGAAAATTTCCATACATTTACATTTACTCTATAGAAAATATTTTCATATATTGCAATTTAACATTAGACTTTTATCCTCTAGACTACGGGAACTTAAACCAGAAGAAGTACGTTGAGTTCTGGGAGTGAAATTCTTACTTGTGTCTGGTATAGCAGTTGTACCGGGCCGCATTCAAAGTTTTAAAAAATTTCTGGTACAGTAGTGCCCGTAAGGAAAATGTTAAGATCTTTGGATGAAACACAGTTATTATAAACAGCACTATTGAATGTTTCTTAAACATATTGCAGATAATATTTTATTCGGGTCTAATTTGAAAATTCATATCTATCGTTCTGATCATCCAATTTCCCCCAGGTTTGAATTAAATGTCTCAGTTCTAATCCTCTAATATGTTCCCGAAGGAAGTTGAACTTAAAATCAAATTTAATATTTGGTCATTTTCGACCTGAATTGGAAAAATTATGTAATTTTGTGAAAGAGTCATTTCTCGCATTCAAATCATCCGATTTCTTCCAGATTTTCTTTAAATATCTCTGTTTTTATCCGCAAATCCGTTACCGAAGGAATTTTGAGCATAACATCAAATTTAATTTTTGGTCAGTTTCGGCCGGAATTGGAAAAACTGTAACTTAGTTAATTTATCAATTTCATAGTTAAATAAACTGTATTCTGAAATAATATTCTCGTGTATTCTAGATATTGCTTGTAGTTGCCTAATTGTGGTGAGTTTTGGGATATATTAGTCCGATTCACAAGGCGTATATCAACGGAGAACTGTAAATTCTCCAAAAAAACAAAAAAACACTGACTTTTTAAATTTCAAAAAGCGGCCTCTGAGGTTACGCATCATATATAATAGCTGCTAATGTCCGCTACTCTCAATGTTGCCTACATCTTTCAACAGCAGTAAAATTATCTTGAAACCCTTCCCTCTTAGCCGAATGAACGTCTATAAATACACACACATATCTTATATTTGAGGTGTTATCTATTTAACTCGTTTCTTAGAGGTTTAGTTATTTGGTGTATCATTTACTGCTTGCACAGCATAAGTTAAAGGTTCAGGCAGCTTGCGACACACGAACGCTTTGTGCAACCCACCCCTTATAAAAAAATGCAATTAACTATTTGCAAGGGACGGCAACTTTGTGCAGTGTGTCGAATCAAATTAAGAAAAAAAAATGTGTTTTTAATCCTAAGCTAATGTACAACAGTGTCCAATAAAATAAGGGGAATGCTCTCTTGAACAAATGAAAAATACGAGCAGAAGAACTAATATTTTTTTTATTTGTGTACAGTTATGCTATATGTTTCAAAGACAATAAATACGAAGTCTGGATATGCTGATTACGAAATTATCAAGCTGATCTTGGGGAAGTCATCTCGTTCTCGATAGAATGCTAAATCGACTAAAGAGGCACTATCTTTCACTCGAAAATCTTTTATGCATACTCAATCGATTTATAATTTGGAAACACTTCCTACCATTACGACAGGGTGGCATCCTTGTCTTTAAGGCATTCATTTGAGATGGTTGTATTAAAGACAGGCGTTGTCTCACAGTGAAATAAAGCCTCCGTATATTACAAACTGAAGTAGGAGAACGTGTTTTTTCTCAGAATAATATCTCACTAAATATGGCCTTTCCTAGTTCCTGGTTGGTCGTAGTGGATTGCTCGAGAACACAGGATAATAATTTCCCTAAACAAAACCTCAGTGTCACCGTAATGGTAATATTCAATGGCATTTTAATGGTTGTGGCTCATACCCGGTGCTTTTTATAGGAAGGTCCTTCATGAGTCAGCCTGCAGAGAAAATCTTGATTCATCAGTCAAAAACACATATGCCCACTTTACTGGATCCAGTTAATATGTTCTGTGCACCA
Source organism: Araneus ventricosus (assembly GCA_013235015.1). Classification (NCBI taxonomy): domain Eukaryota; kingdom Metazoa; phylum Arthropoda; class Arachnida; order Araneae; family Araneidae; genus Araneus; species Araneus ventricosus. Next base: position 3,166 of record BGPR01046688.1, read on the forward strand.
GACTAGATTGAAAAGGCATTGAGCCAGATGTGCTTAGTGCGCCTCTAAACTCAAGTGCCTGTTGATGACGATTGCCATCAGCACAGGTAGGGTGTTATACTCTTCCAGTTTCTCTTGGCAGATATTGCCAGCCACCTGTCGTCTTGAGGCTTTGTAATCCATGAAGACAAATACCGAAGTATCTATTTACGCTTCCATCCTGGTGGAAACACTGTCATATTCTTGATATGAATCACTGAACGGTTCTTAATGCAAGGAATACTTAGATCTGTGTGGGGTACTTCAACGGTCGAATGTTCTCCCACGTGGAATTCGTCCATGTGTGTCCTCTGTTTCATATCCATTCCTCTAGGACAATATGAGCTCTATCCCCCTCTTTGATGCACTCAAACAGTTTGACGATTGTGGTTAAAAAATACACTGAAAATATCCTTCAACAAAACCACTGCGATGGTATTTGGTAACCTCTGACACTTCAGAAATAGACATCCAGTTTTGAAATTGAGAAACAAGAGTATTGAAATTTATCCAGTCCTTAGGTATCTAGGAGTAACATTTGACCAAAGGCTTGCCTGGATGCCTCATGGTCGGAACTTGAAATCAAAATGCATCAAACGTCTAGTGGTCCTATCCTCGGTATATGGCACAAATATGGGGCAGAAAAAATTCTTTGGACTGCTTGCAAACCTTGGGGAGTTTAATTAAAATTCAACGTAAAAAAGTTCTTCTCTCGACACAGCGAATTTTTGCTCTCATTATTTGGAGGCCTACCAAAGAATTTCTAGCGATTCCTTGCTTGTACTCGCTTGTCTTGAACCAGTTGACCTTTGTTATTACAAGAGAAACTACTTTTATTAATGTCATCTCATTTTGAGTTTCCGATCACTGCTTTGGAATATGCTGGGAAACTCTTTACGGAACTCCACAGCTGAATCTTCTTCATCGTGATCAAAAGTCGATTCCCATCTCTCTGAAAGAAAAATGGCGGATAGACATGTAAGCGTATTTAATATTATGCCTGACAAAAGCATGACTGCAACATAATTATTGTATATCAGTGTATGATATCAGGTAAGTGGCAACAGTAAGATGTGTGCTACTTTGAATTTGATTTTAGAAATAGTCTAGAGAGATGATTACGAGAAGAGATGAGTACGGTACGTTTGAACGAAGTTACGTTGTACGCAGTTACGAAGTGTGATAGTTGTGTTTTAAAGTTCTAATAAATGTTTGTTTTGTCTTAAAAGAAGTCTTATGAATGTCAATCGAGAAGCCAACAGACACAAACGAATTCCAGATATTTTCCGAGGGCACAAAACTGGCAAGGGAACAACCTATACCTTCTGTTTCTTCCACTTTGAATTAATTCATTACAAATGGGAGGACAGATTACGTGATAATGATAGTGTTTCCCAGACTGAAATGGTAGTATTGATAGAAATCATGGTCTGGCTATCACAAGAGTCTTTGAAAAATAGACTATACATACAGATAACCAATCCCCCCCCTTCAAACTTTTGCGGTACTTCAGGTGATCTTAACTATCGTCCGGAAATTCCTAAACATCTGGAGCTCCTTAATCTTAGCAACTGAAGTTAGCATCTCCTGGTTGAAAGGACACTCGGATGTACTAGGGAACGAGATTGCTGATCAGTTAGCCAGACAGGCTACTCATGGTTGATATCCCTAAGTCTTGCATTAAAAAACATATCACAAATGTTCTCTGGAAATTTGGGAGGATTGATGGAGCCTTTCGGAAACGGGACGTTGAACTTTCCTTTTCTCGCCTCAAGTTAGCATTAACCGACCCTCGTTGAATTCAAAAATCAATCATTTCATCAAAGAACATAGGAACCCCCAATCATTTCATCAACCCCCCCCCTTAAATTCACAGGTTCATTTTATGTTCACAAGACTGTTGCGTTTGCGGAGATACAGGTGATCCAGAGCACTACACAACAGACTGCCGCGTGGCAAAAACCTTTAATCTCGGTATTGAAATCCAAATGTTAAAAATCTATTGACCTGGTGGAAAAATATTGTTCAAAACGAAAGATAAATGGCACGACTGAATATTATGAGATCACACATGAACGAAAGAATGATATCAACGTTGATTTCGGAAGACTTTTCTCCCATCCAACAGCCAATAAGACATTGCAGACATTTTCAGTGCGCTTCTTGTATAAACTGTTTCTTTCTTTCTTTTTTTATCTTTTATTCTTCTTTATCCCGAGAGGATTTTGTATAACTATAAAACCTTACTTGGTCGATTCTCTCTCGGTACATTAATAACAATAATTGTAAATTACTCTCCTTCATAGCAAGCATTTCTGCTATTAACTCCACTGACCTCTCTGTTAATTATGACGTATTTTCTCTTCTCCCAATTCAACCTCGAAATACAGGCACATTATTCGAGGAGATATATTATTTTGTGGTTATATTCTATAAGAAATTATTTCTCTAAAACATTTTTTTTCTTTATATTCTGAAACATTCTTAATTTATGAGCCTAAAAGAGAGAGTATCTCATGAAAGACTCAAATCGAATCAATATGTGGCAATCTATCGGTAATGGCGACAGAAGTAGTGGAAAATTCTCATTTCTTAAAAATTCTCATTTTTCTAATAATTCCGGTGCCTATATGTGATGAATTGTTGGAAACTTCATAAAATCTAATATATCATTGTATCTTCTGAAGTATTGACTCGTATTAATTTCGTATAGATCTGCTAATTTTGTTTAAACAACCAAACATACCGTTTTGTGATTAATATATCTTAAATCGCAGCATTAATAAAAGAAGCTAAAAAATTTAAGCCGAAGTAAGAACTAATAACACCGTAATTAAACATTATGTATTATTGTTATTAAAAGTATCATTTAAGGCGAGTTTACACCGGAATTGTAAATACGTGTTTACACCAAAAGTTTACAACATTTCTAAAAGAGCATTCATTTTGTGGTAAACATCCCGTGTTTTCATCAAATTTGGCGTGTTTACAACAGATATTTTGTTCTCCACTCAGAGTAGAAAACTTTTTCCGTGTTGTAAACATTCCTCCTGTATTGGTATTGTGGAGTTCCTCACGAATTTATTATTTCCCTATTTCAGTGCAGATTAGATAAAACAATTATGCATTTTAAATATATAAAATTAATAATTTTTGATAAGATTATCAGCTTTAATCGTTCGCTAATATAATTCATGTGAAAAGTAAGAGAAATACAACTTTTCCCGAAAGCTATGTCCTGAACACATAATTTTATTATTTAACAGAAACATCTAACATGCAGCACACTTTTTTCGAATAATTTTATACAAAGTACTCAATGTAGGCCTATTTGTTATTTTATATTTATAAAAAATACATTCTTGTCTTATTCGGTAGGATAGATTTTGTCAATACTGCTTCCTTTTAAATTTATGCAAGCTTTTGCCCAGAGTGTTTGCTATTAAAATGTATTCTGAATGGAATAATTTATAATCAAAACGGATCAACAACAGTTTTTAAAATGATATTCGAGACAATATTTTATGATCTAAAAATTGCTTCAAACACACTATTAAAACTTATTTTATTGTGCAATATTGAAATTAATTCCATTGAAATTGATAATTTAAATTTGCCATATATAATATGATATTATAACATATGTGCCATAATAACATAATATTTTTAAACAGACTAATGACTCAGCAGTAGTCGTTTTGCCAGGAAACTAACGTTCTGCACTTGTGAAATATATGCATTTTTTCTCGCATATTTGGTTAGCAAGAATGGAGGGTTTCATTGGAACTTGTTTTAATCACAATATTGTTCCCGTGGGCATTCCTTCCACCATCCACTGACCAGAATCAATGTTTTAATTGCTGTATCGTCAGAGTTGAATGTCCCTGATAGACAAAACATAATGCACTTGATGTCTGGCTTTTACTTTGTAAGTTGTACAAATGAACTCATGCGAACACAAATTTTACAGCATTTTCAGGTTGGAGTAGTAGAGGTTTTCTTAGAGCTCTGGCCTTCACGGTTCAAACTATCAAAGAAAACCCCTCTACGACAGTTTTTATCACTACGCAGCCACTCCTTGAAGCTGTTCATAACGTGCTACCAAAAAGTGGTATAATCCAAAGGCAGAAGAGGTCTATTCAGTAATGAAAAACCTTTGAGAAATATTTAAAACAAAAGACGAATTTGATGTGTTTGCGGAGCTTTAGATTAGCTTAGTTCTAGTTATATTAATGCCACGAGTTTTGAAGCAACACGAGGAAAATTTTGGGACGGACCTAGCCATTTTGAACCATGGCCAGATGACGAGGACAGTGCCTGAGCTGGCACCCCTAATAAGATTATTATGTCATGCAGCGATGAGCCATTGACTGCAACTGGTTTCTTGGCTGGCATTTATGGATTTGAAGTTTTAATTTTAGTTAAAATTTAAGGATAAGTATTCAATATAGGTTCCGTTTTTCAAATTAATCACTTATGGTTCAGGTCAAAACTCAATATTAAATCACTCCTGATTTTAGTGACGAAAGTAGTAAATTTATAAGTACATTGTAGAAAATATATTCATTTGAAAGGGTAGAGAATATAAATCGAAAAATTTAATGGTAAAACAAGGAAATTATTAGTGAATAATTTAATTACTATTAAAATTTTCTGCAAGAAAAATTGAAAATAAATTTTAGTATAAAGTAATATTACAAAAATGAAAAAAAATATTAAAATTCTTATTCGATGAAAAGCCATTAAAACTGAGAACAAGACTAATTTTTTTTCTTTTACTTATGTTGATGTAGTTTCAAAGAATCATCCGCAACAATAGCTAAAAAGCTTTCCCTTTCATCCTTTTACTCTGAATGAAATCAATTTACACATCAGCACCTAAGTGAGCTTCATTTCTTTCGAACAAGTCAGAAGCACACAAATCCCTAGATAGAAGAGAAGGAGCTAAAGAAACCAGGAAAGGTCCTTTCCTTGTACACACATGTCACCTGTAAATTCACAGACGGTCTTTTTTTTTAACCACAAACCTACAAGTGTCTGTCTTTGAATTTTCGGAGAAAGATTCGTATTTTTACGAATCTTTTTCAGATTATTAGAAAGAAATGCTACACCAATCTCGATATGTTTGTAAATAATATGTGACATTAACGATGTTTAATTTATGATGTACAGAAAATAAAATGGATATCTGAAGAAATTGTTTTGATTGGGTTACGAAAGAAAAGAAAATATTTTCCGTCTGGTAACTCTTCAAATGGCTGAACAGATTTTTTTTCTCTTTTAATTCAAAATTCCTATATGTATTTATTCGTAAGTTTTAGAGATTTCGCATATTTAACAGATTTTTTCTTCTCTTTTCAATCCTCTAAGTATTTTGCACGTATTTTTCCGTTTCTCATATTCAGTTCAGAAGCAAATAATTTATGTTTATATGAATAATTTCTATAGCTATCATGAGTAGAATATTCTTAAGATTTCAAAGACTTGATTAAACGCAATAAAGATCCAATTTTTCACATGAAAAGCAAAATTTTAAGGCTTTAAATCAAGTTGATAAAAATAGCTAACTGCTCAGAGGGTTAATTGCTATAATATATAAATATTACTCCTACCAACCAGATTGTTTTGCTTTACCTGTAATATATATATTTATCCGTATATTTCTTAAGGTCTGATTATGAACGTGGATATGGTATGCGAGAATTTCACATTTCTCCCCCGGCCCCTTGTGAAAAGATATTTTGTATTTCAACGTTATCGCTTGAACTATTAAATACTTTTGAGAGCTGTTTATTCTTCGAAACTGAACAATCTAGTTTCTACCTTCATGACGCCCAGTGAGAAGTCACAGTCACGTGAAAGCCTCTTCGTATTGGACAAATCAGGGTTTCACTTATTTACTTTTAAAATCCGTTGGTGTGAAAAAGCCTTCTCTCCAGGAAATTTGTTTAACGTAGGACTACGTTCCTCCTATTGGGCTCTCAGGAAGGAATTCGATTCACACGCCAAAACGCCACAGAAAACGTTGTATGGGAGATCCTCTACATTTTGGCAACTACAAATGTTAGAAACATAACTAATGTCTTATTTTCGAGATAAAGGGTAAACACAAAAGAATCACGCGAGTAAAGTAGTCCTACGACTTTAACATCAGCGGCTGTTTCAAAAAGACAGCCTCCCGTTATTTTAATTTTCGAATTATCGTTGTATTTAAATATCGTTGTATCTAAATATATTTAAATAAAAATTTCAAACAGAGCTGTTAATATTGGGCTATTCGGAAAGTCACCGCCGATTCGGAAGGATAAATTAAGAAAAAAAATGTGCTTATACTAAAAATGAAGTTCATTCAATAATACGTGAATTATTTTATTTTATGATCATGTGCCATCTTTTCAAAACTTTAATTCTCCCACTCTCATAAGACAATTCTAGTTTATCGCTAAAATGCACTCCTAAATATGTTGTTTGCAGTCCTCTAGAGATTTCAAATTTTTTAACTTGAACAAATTTTACAACGAACAGAACAGACTGTAGGCCAAAGGTTCCACGTCAGGACCATATGGAGGGTGGAGAAAGACATATCTGCCAAGATTCAATTACTTCCACCGGAGGATAGTCGCATGTTGTCTTGCGTTATTCTGGTGAAAGACCACCCCTTCACGTTGGGCCGATTCTAGGCCTTTGTGGTCAATGGCTTTCTTGAAATTCTCCATCATTCTACTTTATTTATCAGAGTTAATTGGTTGGTTAGGTGGCAACAGCTCATTATAGAGAATGCCTTGCCTATTCCGGTATCAACAGAGCATAACTTAATGGGTTAACAGTTAAAATTGATAAAATTAACGAAAATTAAATTAAAAATTAATAGAACTTGAATTAAAAATTAATTAAAATTCTTATGCAATATACAGAAAGGCGCATATGCAGCTGCTTCTGATAGAATACACGAAAAACAAAATTAGAACTTCGAAAAATAAGTTAAAAATTATAAAAAATAGGCATTAATAAAACCTTAAAATAAAACATAAAAAAGCAAAATAGAGCGAAAAATACAATTAGAATGAAAGCAAAATGGAAGAAAATTGTAAAAGAACCAGAATGGCGATTCTCCTCATAGGCCACAGTAGCTCTGAAGCAGGACAAAAATTTTCTGAATAGAGGAAAGACTATTAGTCAAAATTATTCCTTTATGTGGCCTGAATTTTTGTCCAACCCCTGAAAATAGGAAATACTTAATGGGAATGGATATTGGCTTTGGCACGGTTGATGGCGGCTCACTCGAAGAACTCCATGGCATTTTTTGTAGAACATTATTGCAGACATTGTATGTCTCTTCTGATGTTATCCTCCATTTCAAAAATTAATCGCTTTCGTTGTGATTGAACAAAAACCCGCACTTGGAAATCCGGTAAAATTTAAAATTATCTTTTAATACTTGGCGTACTCAAACATCAAGGCGACTACCGAAATCATTTGGTATCAAATGCTTATAAAGGTAAAATTCGATTCCTTGATTAACACTATTTCAAGAATCGTAATTCTTTGATTATTTGGGATCAGGGCCTTATATATTGGTCACATACCAATGTTGGCTTAGCAAAGCGTTGCTAGTCTTATATGTGAAATGTGTCCCACCCTTGTGCACTGTTTGTTCACTTACAGCACTATCTTTTTAAACAGCACATATATTTTCCAAGGCTTAAAAAGCATTCTTCCTTTTGTGGTAGTATAAAAGCATTAAATGACGGAAATGTGATTTTTCGATCTCCATGTTAACACTGGCACCAAACACATTAAATTAAACCAATGTTGAAGATTATTGAATACAATTATTGGCAAAACCACCACCTTTCAGGAAATATATCATTTCAACTGTTTATAACAGCATTCAGTGTTCCTACGGCGATCAGTGCAAGCTCTTTAAACACGCCGGAAACTTTCTGAACAACTCAATACAAAATTAATCTAATATCAAAATCATCATTAAATGCTGAATATATAATACTTCGTTTACAATTGTCAATTACATCTGCAGTTTTGTTCCTCGGGGGGATGGAGGCGAATCAGATTAATTTATAACAGGAATACTTGTTTTCGCTTTTGTATGAAACTTATGTATTAAATTTTACACCTATATTAAAACATTAATTGTAGATTAATTTGCCTTGAATTCGAAACTGACCAACGTTATTAACTTTATAGTGTTAAAAAACATTTCTAGTTGCTTTTTAAATAATTTTCATTTTAGCTCAATGGGTTTACGCCCAGAATTTCCAGTTTTCTTTCTTTCTTTTGTAATTTGTGCTATCTACAGAATCTTAAACTTGGAAACATCATTTACTAGATTGTGCTCAATACTAATTTTCATTATTCAACTCAAAGTGAATTAGTTTCTGAAATTTCACAGAAGGTGAGCTATACCAATATACCATATAAAATTTTTTTCAAATATATTTGGTTTGAAGAGAATTATAATGAGCACAATATGGAATAATTCCAGACGCATAGGTTATTTCTTAAATAAAGAAAAATGACCAGTTTAATACAAATAACAGGTGGTAACACACGTTAAATTTGTTAACAAGACTGCAGACGAATTTTATTTCGAACTTAACTAAAATAATAATTTATCTATTAATTGGAATCATTGCAGCAGATTTTTTTACAATACTGATGAGACATTTAGACTTTCAAAAACATTTTATTTGCAAGAAAGAAATTATATAAAAACATTTATGAGATTAGAAGTTATATTTACTTAGATTAGTTTTCAAGAAACACTAGGGCGACCT